>JAJOOH010000475.1:0-41548 GCA_029582605.1 Solanum gracilifrons | reverse complement strand
ATATATCATAATATATATATATATATATATATATATATATATATATATATATATATATAAAAATAGAACATTAGGCCCGTCTATGTGGCACCACCACAAACCAGAATTTCCTTTTAATTTATTTATTTCCAAAACTAGCCTTTCCCTTTCATGAAAAGTTTTGACATTTATGAAAAGTTGCAACTTTAATGAAAAGTTGCAACTTTAATGAAAAGTTGTGACTTTTATGAAAAATTGTGACTTTTATGAAGAGTTGCGACTTTAATGAAAAGTTGCTACTTTTATGAAGTGTTGCGACTTTTATGAAAAGTTGTGACTTTTATGAAAGGTTGTGACCTTTCCGAAGGGTTGTAACTTTTCCAAATAGTTGTTACATTTCCGATAAGGGACAATAAAATTTGTTCACACTACCCTTTGTTGTCTATAAATAGAGGGATTTCCTCTCATTTTAAAACAACGAAAATTCTGAACCTCTTCTTCTTTTTCTTCACAATTAAATATTTGTGTACTTTGCTCCTATTGAGTGGCTCACTGACACCATTGCTTATGTTGCAGATCATGGTATGCATTTTTACAATCATTAATAATTTATACTTATGTTATTAAGGATGAATGATATGATGTAATAATTTTCATTTTCCTTTACATTATTAATGTTTTTTACTACGTAATCTTGTATGCAAGATAATATAGTGTTTTAGTTTTAATGACTGATAGGTTTTAAGTATTATTTTATAAATTCCATGATATTAAATTCCCGTGCGAAGCGCGTGTAATTTTACTAGTTAATTAGTATTCCAATACAAGTATATGCAGATATTTAGTTTGAGCACTTGTATGTTCTTTGTCCAGTGAGTGCACAAAATGAAATCATGGGAGTCTCCCTCTCAACCACTGGTTCAGTGACCTCAAGTGCAAATTTGGTTTAAGTTTTGTTTATTATTTGGTTGTCGGCGACCTGTAGTATGAGAAAAGACCATCCTTGAAGAAATTTTCAGAGCAAAAGAAAATAAGTTACCTTTTTAACATGTATTCAAATTTGTCAATTTCATGAGAAATGCTTGGTACTGGGAGGTAACTATTTGAGAAAGAGGCCTGATAAAAATTGAGCAAGAACGACACTCTGTTTTTATCATCTAAGAAGCAAAGGCTACTTTTCTGATCTCACAAACTAGATTGGTTCCATAAGTTACTTTTGTGACATCAAGTGTATTAATTAGGCAGAGAAGCAATTCTGAAATCTGCAATGCATCTTACAATATTCCAACTTACTTATTACTTCACATTAGATCGGGTTGCAGAACTGTGCTCTTTCTTTCTTTCTTTATTTATGTGTGGGTCGATTACATGCATTGGAATTGAAAAGAGATACACTAGCTAACTCTACCATCTTGGGAGGAAAGGAGATTCTAAACAAACTTCACTTTCATCATTTGGAGTCACTGAAGCTGCGCACGCCTGAAAATGAGGGTTGGTGTTTGATTGTTGAGAGGGTTCCATTCAACTTTCTTCAGATAGACAAATATTTACTCAAACCAATGAGAGTTGTTCAGCTATTGGCATAAATTGGGGCTTGATTGAAATGTCTCTGCTCGACTCAGGCAGAAACTCACCCCCAAAATATAACTATCTAGTTGATACCACTGATCCGTAGTGACAAAAATTCTCCTCATCTCGACTGCTACTAAGAATATGGTCACTTGCAGTAGAGTTCCTCTTATGCATCTAAATTAAAAACGATACTACCTTAGTAATTTAAAAAGAAACACCCAGTGAACCAATGGCCAGAAAGTAGAACCATAACAACAATTTTTCGAGATCAACATAATTTAATAAATTGATATGCAGAGTAAAGGAAAATGTAAAGTGATCCATCTATAGAGGTGGAGCTTAGAGAATGTATTCATACCATTCATACAGATTCAGTAAAAGCTACATAACTCACAAGTCACTAATTGAGACTATGAACTCAAAATGCCTCCCAGTTTAAACTTGAAAACAAAGTATTGCACAATAAGATTTGAAGTTGTACAACTCTGTTAAAATAAACTGACCACATAATGAACAAGATTAGTGATTGATCTAGTAGTAATTTTCCGATCAAGCATGGTACCTCTCAGATGGGACTCTTTGGAAGAAGTTCTATTTCCTATCACAGTTATTTTCACAATATGATTTCAAGTTGTTCAACTGCTGAGAGAATAAAGATGAAAAAGACCCCGCTCCCTTTTTGCAAGTTGCGAGATTTAATGACCTCTGCCTCCATGGCCTTGCATATTATTCTCAGTTGAATTGTGTTAGTGGTTTATGTTGCATGTGGAACCCATTATCTACCCGACCTGCCACAGTTTTCAATCCGAGTACAAGAGAAGTCAGTGTACTACTACGAGTTGATAGAGGTGAAGGGCAAATTAGAGGTCATAGATTACATAAAATGGGTAAGTGGATACTTTGACTTATGGATTTTAGAGCAGACTGCACAAAGAAAATGGGAGAGACATATCATTGGCGTTCCCTCAAACTGGAAGGCCTCATGAGTGCTTGTATGTCCTTTTTTCTTTGTAAAGATATAGCACTTGGGACTAATTCAACCCCAAGAGCTAGCTCATTAGGGAAGGTTTGTCCAAGTCCATAAAAGAAGACCAAATTCCCATCCCTCTACCGATGTGGGACTTTTTAACACTCCCCCGCATGCCCAGACCTCAACTGGAGCGTGAACACTTCTACATGGGGACCTAACATTGGTGAACAACAAATTGGGATGAGACTGACTATGATACTATGTAACGATATGGCACCTGGACCTAACTCAACCCCAAAAGCTAGCTCATGAGGGGAGGTTTGTCCAAGCCCATATAAGGAGACCAAATTTCCATCCCTCTACTGATGTGGGACTTCTTAACATTCTTGAATTTGGGCAACTTAATCGTAGCATTGGTATTAAAAGTCTCCAAATAGAAGTATATTACAGAGGATTATTAGGCACATATTTCACCCTTCTTTTTCACACAAATATCTTGTTGATAACCTTTCAGGAACTGTTTTATTTAATTACAAGATTTTTTTCACGCAAATTCATCCATTTAGTAATGTTATAACTAGACAAAGTGTCATCATAACAGAATACATTCCAAACATATTGTAAATCATTGAAGTGAAGAATCTAACTTATTGTTATCGAATGCAAATTTCTATACAACTCTTTCAGATAACCAACTCAAGTTTTCATCCGAGGCAGTTATAGTTATGTAGAAAGTCTTGTTCACTTTGGATAATTTGTCAATATTTTGTTTCTCAAGTTTTAAGCAACTCTGCTGAAATTACCAACTAAATTGGAAATTACAAGAAGAAATCCAAATTAAGCACAGTCATACGAATTACAACCTAAATTATAGAACTGGATTAGAATTGAAAAATTAAGCTATGAAACTGAAATGAGTCTAACTATCACACAAGAAAACCATGTAAATCTAGCAAAGGATTTGAGTAATTTTTGTTTTGTTCGTGCACAATGCTACGTACTGGTCACATCTCGCTGCTATCAAGTCTAATTTGGACTGACAACTACTTGGAGTACCATTGGCATGCTCATAAACATCATAACTTTGTGGTACAACATAAGACACAAGTATAACTTAAACCTCTAAAGACTCATCCCATCACACTACTCTATAAAACAGAGGAACCAATGAAATGACTCCACAATTGTTTCTGATGTTGGCAAAGTTAACATAGACACCTCTATTGCTTTTAAAGTTTTCCTCATTTTCATCATCACCATCGATGTGAGTCATCATCCTTACTAAAAAGTAAAAACTAAACAAACATTCTCTACGTCATGTTCATGGATTGAAACACAAAACTCTCGCAGGCTCTTTCTGATTCAATGTAACGTTAAGTGTACTTTCATCATTTGGAGTCATTGAAGCTGCATAAGACTGAGAATGAGTGTTGGTGTTTGATTGTTGGGCAGATTACATTCGCCCCATCCTGTTTACTTTCTTTGGATCAACAAATATTTAGTTGAATTAATGAAAGTAGTTTAGTGGAGCACGAATGTCATGACCTGATCCCTTGAGTCATGATGGCACCTACCATAACCTGTTAGCAGGTAAGCCAAACAGGAAATAATCCTAACAATAAGAAAAGACAGAAACGGAAAGAAAACCAAAAGCTATATATAATGGAAACCCTCCCAGAACATGGAAGTCACGAGTACAGAGTTATCCAGTAAGAACAAATACAAGTCCCAAAAGTCGACCACAACAAGTTGTCTCAAAGGCGAAAGACAAGCTAACATATGTATAGAAGGAAACAGATTGGTCCGGGATGCCAAGTACTCATCCTCGTCTTCGATATCCAAAAGATGCAAAATATGGAAAATGATCACCATTGGTAGCGAGTACTAGGACCTGCATCACCAAAAAGATGCAGAGTGCATCATAAGTACCAAAACAAGGTACTCAATAGGCACCATAGTTCGACTGAGCAATAAAAGGTAAAGACAATCAGAAAAGAGAGAATCCAGACACACACAAAGGTCAAATCGGGAAAAGAAAGCAAGCACACGAGCATACTGAAAGTAAATTTAAGTATACCTAAACTAAATCTAACTTACCCGCATAAGCCCAGAAGGTACACTCGTGCACAAGTTTAAATAAAACCCGAACAGACCCCCATAAGCCCGATAGGTACACATAATAGATAAGAATACAAGAATAAGATACTCAAACCCAAGTCCAAATAGAGTCAACGGGGCCTCGAACCCATAGTGATATGATCTGGGCCTCGAACCCAAAGTGGTAGAAGTTATGCCTCAAACACAAGGTGATTGAATTTGGGCCTCAAACCCAAATTATCGGTCTCAAGCTGGAAATAAAGGCCTCAAACCATAAAACATCAGCCTCGAACTGGAAATAATGGCCTCGAACCGTAAATAATCACTGCAACCAACCAACTCATACCCTAACTAACAAGAGTGCCAAGGGTGTGTCAATTCCAAGGAGAATCCCATGTCAAGTCAAGTCACCGTGGGACGCCACCCACCCAAAGGTATCAATAGAAGGCTCCCAGCCTAGTACAACTCAATCTCCAATGATCGTGATAGCATAAACCTCCGCTAACGCCTCAGAACTGTAGAAATAGGGAGAGAGAGGATAGAAGATCTAATAAGCCATGAATTCTCCTAAACTAAGGCTCATACTATCATACTCAAGTCAGTTTACAAGGATCTAGTTTGTCCAAAATGACGTTAGAGACAAAGCAAGCCATAAGGTTCTAGATTCTAAGGCAACACTAGTCTATCCTAGGTTATGGCAAAACATAGATCAGCAAAAAAAAAAGTCATGTAATTTCACATAGCATGCAAGTCACACAAACAACCCTACTAGCATAGTGTTACCCTCGATACACTAGTAATCAACCCTAAATCTTGGTTTCTAAGAGGAAAATCATAAATAAATAGGTACCCACCCCCAATTCACACTGATCGTCATAAATTTGCACAGTCATGCTCACTCTAAATAGAATGAAAGTCGTAGCCTACCCGTGGGTCGACCGCGCGCGATCCAAATCACAAGACCGGAGCTTTTCCCTTCCTAAAGGCCTCTGAACGTTTCCACACTATCAAAAATAATATCATAACATTAATACAGTCATTTAGACACCAAAATCAACCAAAACGGAGTCATACCAATTTTTAGTGTCAAATGGGAATTGTGGGACCCGCACCAGAATTTATAGAATTGACTCCTTCAAAAGGTCCTAAACTACGCCTCAAACATATGTTCCAAAGATGAACACAATCTGAGCCCTAAAACAGCCCACAACAACACATGCAAAAAATCAACAAGTGAAGCAACAAAGAGAGATGGAGCAGCAGCTCAATCACAAAATTCACCTCAAACAGAGGTCTTTCAACAACTCCTACTTACTTCGCCACATATTCACGCTCCCAACGATCACTCATGACTTCGAATCACTCAAATTGGAGCTCAGATGAGGGAGAAATTGCCTTTTGAAAATAAGAAATAAGGCTGCAAATTTGCTATATAAATAGCCCAGAGCTAATCGCTAAAAGTCTAATTCTGGTCGTTAAAAGTATGATTTCTGGTCGCTAAAAGCCTGCACTAGATGTCAGTAATTCAACTAGTTTGCTTAAACTCTGAATTCTTCGACGGGGTGCTTCGAATTTGTTTGGAACCTTATGCATGCAAATGAGATATGCAACCCTACCAAATTCTATATTTCGCACTCAACGAAGCAATCAAAATTCTCATACGAGGTCATCTCGGCAAAAAGTGGTCCCATACCCAAACTCCAATGTAAGCTAACATCCACAAGGAGGATCAGAATTAGCCCGGAAGCCTTGAAATCCAAACAAAGGGTCGTTATAGACCAAATTCAATATTTCGGATCTAACTGCGCTGACAGAACTCTCATTTGAGCTCGTTTACTCAGAATGTTGACTAAAGTCAAACTTAGGCCTTAACTTGAAAGTTAAAATGCCTAATTGCACAGACTCACAGTAAAAGCTTCGGGAGTCATGCCGACCATGCTACTGGACTACAATGACCCTTCCGGAGCTAATGGAATCGTCAGAATTGGATTCTGAGGTCATCTTCTTAAACTTTTGATCAAAACTAATCGTTCAAGGTTCAAAAGCTCCAAAACACTAAAACTCACATAAAAACTAAACGAATGACCAGGTGACAAAACTGTCAGTCCAGCAGTCGCAACAGAAAATCTCTAAACGAAGAACAGGAGGCATAAGTATACAAATAACCTGAAGGTCATTACAACTAATTGGTTGTATTAATCAATAGAAGCCACCTAACTTTCAGTTCTTTGTATCTTTCAGCTTGAATGCTTATTCTTCACTTCTCGAATGAAGGAGCCACAAGCCTATCCATGTTTCAAAGTGTCAGATAATATCTTTGATCGGCTTGAACAGAGCTTGGTCGAATTGAGAGATAGATTTCCTGATGTATTACAACAACTGACTAATGTTGGATGGAATATAATACAAATAATTTAAGTTTAAGGTCCCGAAAGAAATGTCAATCAAGGAGCTTCCTCCACTGAGTTAATTTCACATATGGCACTGAGTACGGGTCTTATTTGTCGTCGTCTCGCCCCACACTACGTAAAACGTCTTGCCTCATACCCCACCTTTTAAAACACTGTTGTAAACACTTTAAACCTAAAATTTTGGTCAAAGTTAAGCACAAACACAATACGTTGCTAAATATAATGTAAATATAAGACTTATTACTAATTTTTTGGTTATCTTCTCCTAGCTAGTAAGAAACTTTTTTTTTTCTAAATCTTCTTATTTTCGTTATCTTGTAATTAAATTAAGTTTACACACGTAAAAAAAATTTAAAAAAATTGCCCTGTATTTAATTTTTTTTTTTACCTTCATTCATTATTTTTTCTCTTTTATTTACACTTTTTATTTTCTTTTCCTTTCCTTTTAATTTGGTTTCAAATTTAATTCCAAATGTTTTGTATTTAAAATAAGTTAATTTTGAAAGGATATCAAAATCTTTTAGGAACTATTTTATTTTATGATAAGATTCTGTTCACACAAATTCATCCAAACATATAGTAAATCTTAAAAATATCAAATCTAAACTTCATGACTACGGTTAGTTAGGGTTTTCTTCTGGCGACTATTCCTAGCCAGTAGCTGCGCAGCTCTCATGGATACTATGGCCACTGGACGGCCTTCTTTAGAGGTTGTCCAGCCTGCCCCACCACCCCAAACCACCACATACGCCACCCTTTTCAATTCCAATACTCTAAATCCTAGACAAACTGCCCTAATTAACTAAAACACAATCGTAAAATCAATCGAAATAGTTCATGGAGAACCTACTATCACGTTTTCAATGGAGGGAAGGCAAGACTTTATGATCGAAGAGGGATTGCATCAAGCAGTGATATTTAAATTATCCCATGGTGCGTCATATTTGAAGGTATTAAGGTCAATTTTACTGAAACATGTTGGTACAAGGGCAATTGTTTAATTGGCTTACTTGCTCCAAGATAAATTTTGTTGAGGTTTGATCAATGTCATCCCCGATGTTACCCCCTTGACGTAAACACGGGACCTAGGATCACGAGTGATCCCGAGCTAACCCCGAAGCTGGCATATCATAAGCATACTAAAAATATCTAAGAAAACATGACTAATGCGGAAGCTAAATCAATTTATTTTTAATAGTGGGGAATACCCAAAACTGGTCTGAATATATATTACTTTCTAATGGTTTAGTGATACTGAACAATCACTCAAAACTAAAGCTAAATCTAATATTATGTCTGAAAAGCCTCTACTGACTAGAGTTGTTGGGACATGCCCCAGCTAACTCTAGCAAAACTGAAAAATGAAAACTGAAATAAAAAACTGAATATGAAAAAAACATGTCTATTGTCCTCGAAGTATAAGGACTCACCACTGAAGCTACTGAATACGGATCAGGAATCGATTTATGCGTGATCTGGATGCTGAGGACCGAACCTACATCATGAAAGGATGTAGCACAGAGTATGCGTCAGTACTTGGAATGTACTGAGCATGAAGGACCACTCGCTGCTAAGCCTACTCCCAACTAAAATGTGTATGACACAACATAAATGAAATACTAGATAGCTCAATATTCTGACATGCTAACTGAGACTGTAACATTTATGTACTAACAATGAGACATTCAAAATCTAGAGAATGTTTATCTGTTTAACTGACCTAGCAAGTGTAATTCATGAACTAAGAGAATCAACACAACTAGGATTCTGAGTTTCATGCAAAGGACTAAGCAACAATTCCACGAAAACATGATAATTCAATTAAGAATACTATTACAGCTAAATCACAATAATTCCTAAGGTTTTAGAAAACCCTAGGTCTAAACAAGATATAGGGAATCAAGATGCCGACTAAATTCTAGGGACCTAGCGGGTGAAAGGAACCCACTAGTGAAATCCAACATACTTGGTGACTAAATTCACAGAGAAATCCTTCGATTTTGGGGTTGGAACCGAAGAAAACTTGTTGTGTGTTCTTGAGAGGGTTGTCGACTTTTTTTTTTTTTTGCTCTATGTTTGATGAATTTTGGTGAATGAATCAATTAGGGTAGGTTCTGATTAGAATACTAGGCTTAAATTGAGTAAAATGACATATTTTAAATACCAAAGAATAGGGGAAAACACCAAAATGACCTTGACTGAAAAGCTGACGAGGGCCAACCACGGAGCCACTAACGGTCCATCGTTGGGACCACGGCCCATCAAGTGGGTCGTGGTTCTTTGCCATGGTCTACTAGTTCTAGGGGGTCCAATCACGAGCCCTACCACGTCCCATGTGAAGGACCACCGATCATGAAGGCCACACTGTGTTTCTTCACTTGGGTTGGGGGTCTGCTCGTTCAGGATGACAGACCCATCCACGGTCCATCATCAAGACCACGACCTGTGGTGGGATCCTGGTCTGACGCCTAGATCTGGTGGCTCTGTCTCACCTCCACGAGCCTTTCCACGGCTCGTGTGGGGATCCACGGCCTGTGAAGGATCCCGTGGTCCACCACTCCTGGGAAGGTGTGAACCACGATGAGGGTGACGGACCGTGGTCCTAATCACGACCCATGAACCCCTCTATGGTTCACCTGTTTATGCTGAAAAGTCCAAGTCTCTTTTTGAAGTGTTACAATATTTCCCCCTTGTGATCATTCATCCTCGAATGAAGCCTAAACTAGCTGAGTATGGAGGGAAAGAGTTGCAATCCCTACCACTAAGTAGTAGAAACTGAAATTTAACTGAACTGAGTTCCAAGATTATGCAAATGTCTTGAAATGCAAGAACAACTGAAGGAACAAGATACCGAGACTGAATTTGCACAAGAGTAAATCGAGAGACTGGAGAGGAACTATTACCTTAAGCTGGAATGGAATCGGAAGGAAAGAGATGAGGATACTTGGCCTTCATGGCCGTTTCTTCTTTCCAAGTAGCTCCTTCTACGGACTGACTCCTCCATAAAACCTTTACTGAAGCGACTTCCTTATTTCTCAACCTATGAACTTGACTATCAAGAATCTCAACTGGCACATCTTCATAAGTGAGACTATCTTTCATAGCCACACTCTCTAATGGTACTATTGATGCCGAATCACCAACACACTTCTTCAACAAGGAAATGTGAAAGACTGGATGAACCATTGCTAGTTCTGCTGGCAATTCTAACTCATAAGCCACATTACCAACCCTTTTCAGGATTCTATAAGGACCTACATATCTAGGATTGAGCTTCCCTTTCTTGCCAAATCTCATCACCCCTATCATAGGTGACACTTTCAGGAAAACTCAATCATCGATTTCAAATTCTAAGTCCCTTCTCCTTACATCTGCATAGAACTTTCGATGACTCTAGGTTGTCTTTAGTCTATCTATGATTAGCTGAACCTTTTCCATAGCATCATAGACCAAATCTGTCCCAATCAAAGCTGATTCACCTACTTCATACCAACCAATCGGGGATCTACATCTACGTCTGTATAAGGCCTCATAAGGGGCCATCTGAATACTGGAATGATAGCTTTTATTATAGGTGAACTTTATAAGAGGTAGGTGATCATTCCAACTTCCCTTGCAATCGATCACGCAATCTCTCAACATGTCCTCTAAGGTCTGAATGGTACGCTCTGCCTGACCATCCCTCTATGGATGAAATGTTGTACTGAGATTTACTTTAGTACCAAGACATTCCTGGAATGTTTACAAGAAATGAGAGGTACACTGAGGACCTCTATCTGAGATGATAGACAAGGGAACCCCATGCAACCTGACAATCTCATTCATGTAGAGTTTAGCACAGTGCCCTACTGAATCTGTAGTCTTGACAGCCAAGAAGTGAGCGGACTTAGTAACTCTATCTACTATCACCCAAATGGAGTCATGTTGCCTGCGAGTATAAGGTAAACCCGTAATGAAGTCCATGTTTATCACTTCCCACTTCCATGTAGGAATGTTAATCTCTTGAGTCATACGTCCTAGTTTATGATGTTCTACTTTAATTTGCTGACAGTTAAGACACTTAGTCACAAAGTCTACTATATCCCTTTTCATACCGTTCCACCAAAAGACTTCCCGTAATCATGGTACATCTTAGTGGCACCTGGATGAATAGAATAGCTGGTGTTATGGGCTTCTGTAAGGCTTTGCTGCCTCAACTCACCCACCTTAGGAACACATAAGTGACCCTGGTAACGAAGCACACCATCTCCTCCTTGGGAGAAGACCTCAACTTTCTGTTGATGAACTGCACCCTTTAATTGAAGCAATATATGATCATTGTCTTATTTTACCTTAACCTCCGCTACTAATGAAGATTTTGATCCATTCTGAACTATCACACCACCATCTGATGTGTCCGTAAGGCAAACTCCTAGGCGAGCAAGCTGGTGAACCTCTTTGGCTAACACTTTCTTTCCTTTCTCAACATGTGCTACACTACTCATAGACAGTCTGCTAAGAGCATCAGCTACTACATTGGCCTTACCAGGGTGGTAAAACACATTCATGTCATAGTCTTTGAGGAATTCAAGCCATCTCCTCTGACGAAGATTCAACTCTTTCTGGGTGAACACATACTGGAGGCTCTTATGATCTGTGAATACGTTAGCATGAACACCATACAAGTAGTGTCTCCAAATCTTTAGGGTAAATACTATGGCTGTAAGCTCGAGGTCATAAGTTGGGTAGTTCTTCTCATGGACCTTGAGCTGTCTAGAAGCATAAGCTATAACCTTACCTCGTTGCATCAACACACAACCTAGGCCGACTCTGGATGCATCACAATAGATCACATAACCGTCTGAACAATCTGGTAGACTCAAGACTGGAGTTGTAGTCAACCAAGTTTTCATTTATGAGAAGCTCTTCTCACACTCATATGACCACTGAAACTTAACCTTTTTCTGAATCAACTTGGTCAATGGGGAAGCTATGGATGAAAATCCTTCCACAAATCTTCTGTAATAACTGGCCAAAACCAAGAAACTTTTGATATCTGCTGGAGAGGTAGGTCTGGGGCATTGTCTCACTGCCTCTATTTTCTGAAAATCCACTCGAATTTCTTCGCTAGATACCACATGACCAAGGAAGGCAATTGAATGTAACCAGAATTCACATTTGCTAAACTTAGTAAATAACTAGTGATCTTTGAGAGTTTGCAGAACAACCCTCAGATGAGTCACATGCTCCTCCTCATTCCCAAAATAAATAAGGATATCATCAATAAAGACAATAACGAACAAGTCCAAGTACTGTTTGAACACCCTGTTCATTAGGTCCATAAAAGCCGCAGGAGCATTGGTAAGTCTAAATGACATAACTACAAATTCATAATGACCATACCGAGTCCTGAAGGCTATTTTCAGGATGTCACTATCTCTGACTCTAAGTTGATGATAGTCGGATCTGAGGTCTATCTTAGAGAAGAAACTAGCACCCTGAAGTTGGTCGAACAAGTCATCAATCCTAGGTATGGGATACTTATTCTTGATGGTGACTTTGTTCAATTGCCGATAATCAATGCACATCCTGAGAGAACCATCTTTATTTTTCACGAATAACATTGGAGCACCCCATGGAGAGATACTGGGTCTGATGAAGCCCTTATCTAGAAGGTCTTTCAACTATTCCTTCAATTCCTTAAGCTCAGCTGGAGTCATTATGTAAGAAGGAATCGAAATAGGCTGGGTATCTGGAAGTAGATCTATTCCTAAGTCAATTTCTCTTTCAGGAGGAACTCCGGGAAGATCTTCTGGAAAAACATCTGGAAACTCCTTTACTATTGGAACTGACTCAAGAGTTGGGGTTTCGGAGTTTGAATCCTTAACCAAAACAAGATGATAGATATACCCTTTAGAGATTATCTTTTTGTCCTTAAGGTAAGAGATAAATCAACCAACATGCACTGAACTGTTACCCTTCCATTCTAAGACTAGCTCGTTCGGAAACTAAAAACGAACGATCCTAGTTCTACAATCGAATAAGGAATAACAGGAATGTAACAAATCCATGCCTATAATGATAACAAAGTCTACCGTTTCTAACTCTATAAGGTCTACTGAGGTGACTTTCTGAGAGACTGTGACAGGGCACTTTCTGTATACCCGTCTAGCTATAACTGGGTCACCAACTGGAGTAGAGACTGAGAAAGGTTCTGAGAGAGTTTCTAGATTGACACTGAAGATTACTACTATATAAGTAGTTACAAAAGACAAAGTAGCCCATGGGTCTAACAATGCATAAAAATCTAAATGAAAGACTCGTAACGTATCAGTGACCACATAAGGAGAATCTTCCTGGTCCTGGCGAGCCTGGAGAGCATATAACTTGTTTTGGCGTTGACCGCCACCTATACCAGATGAAACACCCTACTGAGTTGGGCAACCTGTTGGTGCTGCTGGAGCTGTAGACTGAGCCCTATTGTTGTTACCTCTCTTCCCCTGCTTGGCAGAAGGGCAATCCTTAAACCTATGGCCAGACTGACCATACCCAAAGCACCCTTCTCTTCTAGCAAGACGCTCACCCATATGGTTCTTACCACACTTTGGGTAAGTTGGAAAAGTCTGATTACCTGAAGTACTCCCCTAAAACTTAGAGCCTGATGCCCTACTTTTTTGATCCCGTCGAAACTTGGGGGATGTAGCACTAGCTGATGAAGGTGTTAGAGCTGTAAATTTCTGCCGAAACTGTGAGGGACTTCCACTGCCCGACTTATGCTAAGAGTACTCATAGTTTCCTGTTCTAGCCTTTTTGTTGTCCTTAGCCATTTGCCTAAGCTTATCTCCTTCAACCTGTTGAGCATGAATCATTAGATTGGAGATATCCATGTCCCCTAGAAGCAGAACATTCCTGCACACGGTCTTCACCAAAACGGATACCCTAAACAAGAACTTACTCATATGTTCCCTTGGATCGGCAACCATGTGTGGAGCATACCTGGAGAGTTGGGTGAACTTCAACCCGTACTCTTGGACCGACATTGAACCCTTCTTCAAGTACATAAACTCTTGTGACTTAGCTTCTCTCAACTCCCTTGGGAAGAACGTATCCAGAAAAGCTCCAGCAAAACAATCCCGAGTCACAGGAGCTGCATCCACACTCATGTTGTCTTTCTATTGCGTGAACCATTTATGAGACACATCCTTAGGTTTATAAGAAGCTAGCTCAACACTTTCAGTTCCAGTCACTCGCATTACTACAAGAATTTTCTTAACCTCATCAATGAATTTATGTGGGTCCTCACCAACCTGCGACCCTAAAAACTCAGGTGGATTCATCCGAACAAAGTCTCAAACCTTAGCTACAGCTGATCCAACACTAGTTTTTGCAAGAACTGGGCCTGCTAATTGTTCTAGTTGGATACACTATGAGCCAAGAGTTGGATCACACTTCAAAATTCTACATTCGTAACCTCATGGTTCGAGACTAGAGGAATTGATTAGCATTCCGTCTGTTAGCTCTACGAGGAGGCATGATCTGAAATGTATAATGCCGGATTAGAAGGGAGAAGTTGGATCATACCTCACACACAATAATAATAGCAAAGAAAGTGATGTTTTTCTTAAAACACATTGTAGCCTCCCTCTCATAGATGTGGTGCACTTCAAACCCATGAAAGAAACTTTACTTACTATGGCTTTCATACATCCTAGGACACTTAAACCTAATGCTCTGATACCAAGTTTGTCACCCCCGAGGCTACCCCCTTGACGTAAACACGAGACCTAGGATCACAAATGACCCCAAGCTAACCCTGAAGCTCGCATATCATAAGCATACTATAATATCTAAGAAAACATGACTAGTGTGGAAGCTAAATCAATTTATTTATGATAGTGGGTAATACCCAAAACTCGTCTGAATAGATATAACTTTCTAAAAGTTTATTTATACTGAACAATCACTCAAAACTAAAGTTGAATCTAATATTATGTTTGAAAATGAAACTGGAATTTTTATAGAATCAAATTCGAAAATCATTTCTATTTTGATCATTTCTTAGATTCTATTGAATTGTATCGAATCCATTTTCTATTTTATCCTCTACTGACTAGAGTTGTTGGGACATGCCCCAGCTAACTCTAGCAAAACTGAAAAATTGAAATAAAAGACTGAATATTAAAAAAACATGTATATTGTCCTCGAAGTATGAGGACTCACCACTGAAGTTGTTGAATACGGATCGGGAACCGATCTATGCGTGATTTGGATGCTGAGAAACTGAACCTATATCATGAAAGGATGTAGCACAGAGTATGCGTCAATATTTGGAATGTACTGAGCATGCAGGATATAGATAATAGCTGAACAAATACATAACTGAACAATGCATAGTTGTGCAATTTATAAATACTGATTACTGAATTATAACTGAAAGGAACTGAACTGAATGCAATGACCAAGTACTGATTATGAACATAACATGATGCGACTGAATACTGAAATATAAACTAAAAACCTAGTCAAATGCACTAGAGTCTGACTGTGGGAGCTACTATTAACCGACATAAAACCATGTGAGCTAACCATTGAGTTCGATTTATACGCCTCATCGAGAGGACCCAATATACCATGCCATGGGTATAGAGGCATGATAGGGGTGATCACTAAATTTGATGCCCACAGAAGGGACTTATACTCCTACGGGGGCACCTAGTTCTAGGACTATGAGGGTACACTGAACCCTAGTCCACTTGGTGCTAAGCCTACTCCTAACTGGAAATGTGTATGACACAACATAACTGAAATACAAAATAGCTGAATATTCTGACATGCTAACTGAGAATGCAACATTTATGTACTGACAATGAGACATTCGAAATCTGGAGCATGTTTATCTATTTAACTGACCTAGCAAGTGTAATTCATGAACTAAGAGAATCTACACAACTAGGATTTTGAGTTTCATGCAAAGGACTAAGCAACGGTTCCACGAAAACTTGATAATTCGATTAACAATACTACAACAGCTAAATCACAACAATTCCTAAGGTTTTAGAAAACCCTAGGTCTAAACAAGATATAGGGAATCAAGATTCTGACTGAATTCTAGGGACCTAGTGGATAAAAGCAACCCACTAGTGAAATCCCACATACCTGGTGACGAAATTCACAGAGAAATCCTTTGATTTTGGGATTGGAACCGAAGAAAACCTGTTGCATGTTCTTGAGAGGGTTATCGATAGTTTCTCCTCTTTCTGCTCTAAGTTTGATGAATTTTGGTGAATGAATTGATTAGAATAGGTTCTGATTAGAATACTAGGCTTAAACTGAGTAAAATGGCGTAGTTTAGGTGTAAAACGACTTTGTTTAAATGCCCAAAGCATAGGAGAAAAGACCAAAATGGCCCTTACTTAAAAGCTTATAAGGGCCAACTGATGAGTCCACAAATTGGACTCATTTAGGGCTTTATTATGATAGAAATAGTGTCCTCGAATGCTTATTTTGTCTAAATATCTAATGAAAATTCTTAAGTTTCAGGTATTTGAAGTTTTAGTGAAAGCATGGACACTTAGGCGCAAAAAGAAACAGAAAGGCTGAAAAGAACGACGAAGCTGAAGCCTGAGCATCGCCAAGCACAACTTGGCGATTCGCTGAAGGGATTTACTCTGCTCTTTGTTCCAGTACGCGAAGCCCTGAAGGAGAAGAATCAAAAAGGCGATGAAAGGAGCAGTCGGCGCTTCGCCGAACAGTTTTGCGAAGCAGTACTATACCGCCCAATGGTCCAGAACATGAAGGTGCTGAAGGCAAGCACGAAACGGCGATGAGACAGACGAAGGGCGAGTTGCCGAAATCATTCGGCGATATCGACTAACTTCGCCGAAAGATCCGCTAGGGCTATTTTCTGAAGTCTATAAATACTGAACTTATTATTATTTTTAAGAGAGTCGAAATTTTATTTTAATTTCCAGAATAGAATAGTACTTTTTGGATATTTTTCTCCCAAGTTTAGAGAGGGTTTTGTGGGAGACTTGAAGAGAGAAAGATTTCATCTTCCCCAAGTTGGAAGTGGGTCTTCTCCATTCTTCTTCCTTTGCTTAAATCAAGGTTTAATTTCGTATACCCATTTGATTTTACTATCATTTTAGGTGTATTTTGTTATTTCTTGATGGGTGGCTAAAAACCCCATTCTTGGGGTGTGATTTAGCAAATATGTGTTGATATTATTGTTGGGTCTTGCTTGTTGATTGGTTAGATGTAGTTTAATGGTGATTTCACCTAGTGGTTGTGGTTTAATCTAAAGGGTTTGTAGTTGCAAATACAAAGCCACCCATGTGTTTTTGGCTTTCTCGAGAGGGAGGTCGCGAAACCAAGACCACTAGACTGATGGCCTAAGGAGTGGGTCTACATGAGGTTCATCCCGAGAGGGTGAGCTCTACTCCCATATCCTAACACTCAGCTCGAGAGAGTGAGTGGGGTAAGGCGTAGGTTGGTCTTCATGCGGCAAATGGGTGTCCGAAAGGAACGCATTTGAAACAGGGTAAGTTGCTCGAGAGGGAACTTATTTCCATTTAAAGCTTAGCCTAGTCACTATTATTTTGCAAATTTTCTTTCAAAAAGCATGTACCCAACTACTTATCTCAACTTGTATTGCGGTCACACCCCAAGAACATTTCCCCATACTTGATTTTCTTGTTAATTTTCGCTATTTTTACTAATTGTGACAAAACCCCCAATTTGAAATTTGACACTTTCGTGTCACCCACTTTAATTTACCATGTTTTTGTTCATTAATGTCTTTAGCTACAACTAGTTAGAGCTTAATTTTATTTTTCTATCAATTCTCAAAACCACTCCCTTGGGACACAACCCCAACCTTTAGTTGGGTTACTATACTATCGACGATCGTAGACACTCATACTGTAGGTTAGTGTCGTTGATCATGATAGCCACCACCAACCACAGAGCCACTGACAGTTCGTCATTGGGACCATGGCCCGTCAAGTGGGTCGTGATCTTGGTGACAGACTGTGGTCCTGATTATGGCCCGTGAACCTCTCCGTGGTTCACATGTTTCTACTGAAAAGTCCAAGTCTGTTTTCCTGAGGTGTTACAATCAATATGAAGATTATGTACTCAATATGAAGATTATGTACTAACTTTATGTTGCCCAGTTAACTATCTTCTCTACAATGGAGAGGAGCACCAATATAGGGTTTTTCCATGATCCATTGGATATAATTCTAAGGAGGAAATAATGTTAGATGTGGTTTGGATTTCTTTAATAAACTTATCTCCTAATTTGTTTGCAAACAAGTCTCTGTTGCCTATAGCATCGGAAGTTGGTAAACCAATAGCTATAGATAAAGCTACTCAAATAAAGTCAAGACCTATCACGGCTAGGGTCAAGGTTATACTTGATCTAATGGAAAATCTTCCAAACCATATAAGGTTGCAGTTTGTAGATGGAAAATCTGGTAAGTTGATCGAGGTTTTTCTTGAGATTGTATATGATAATCTACCTTTGTATTGTAATTATTGTAAGCACCAACGTCATGATGAAGATAGTTTTCGTTTGATCTCGAAAAGAAATCAAAATAACAAACAAATTGATGATACCATTAAAGTTGCTTTAAAATGTACTATCGATAGTCAAAAGTATCAAGGTGATGCGAGAGAAATACTAAATGAAAAAAGAAGGATTGTAGATGTCGATAAAAGTAAAGCTACTTCTTTAGAACAACAACTGGTTGTGGCCACTTCTGAGCAAAATCGTGCAGACTCAATGGATGCTGATACAAGTAATATAAGTGTTCAAACAACTACCAGAAACAAAGGTGATTGCAATAAACAACCGGCTGCTACTAATGAGATGCAATCAAAAGAAATTAGGGTGAATTTGATGTCTAATGCAACTAAAAATGTAGGGGGGACACTAAGAATTGGGGTTGATGCGTTGCGAGTTGGTCTAGGGAAAAAATTAATGGATTCAGGACAAAAACTAATGGATACATCTGATGTTGAAGATACTGAAAATTCTGGGCAGCATGTTTTACAAGTTGAAAACGAGAATGCAAATAAAACCTAGACACTGGTTGCACACCAAAAATCAACTAGTAATCGGACCTTTTCCCCAACTAGTCGAAATAATTCTCCATGTAGTGGAAAGTGTGCGACTGGAAATTTTCATGACAGTGAGAAGAGGCAAGATATTAGTAATGCCTCAAGAGACCTATTATGTTAGAATAGCTTTGATGTTTTATTGAAGGCTACTGGAAAGAAAGTAAGGTTAATAGAGAATGACAATGATTTAATCCAAGAAAAGCAGGTTTCACCACCTGCTTTGAATAGTAAATTAAGCCCACAAGCTCCCGTATTTGTGCCTAAATGTGTAATTGCAAAGAAAAATGAGTCAAGGGCCTTAGTGTCAAACACAATCGATTTGGGCGAGGATTCTCTTGATGAAGATGAGGAAGACAATATGTTGGAGATATGCTTTGATAGAGTGGCTAGGAAAGGGGATATATCACCTAGGCAACAAAGAAGTGGACGCAACAAAAGCAAAAAAAAAGACACATGGAAGGCAACATAGTTGGGACGATAAAATGACTAAGGAGTTTGTTCCAAGGCACCTACCGATGCGATAAGCAACTCTGAACCATTTGACAGTATCAATAGGTCCAACAAGATCCAATAAATTCATAAATAAGGTATGAATTATCAAGTGTTGTTGGATAGGTTTGAATAAGAAGACAAAAGAAAATTATTTCAAGTTACTTTTGATGGGAAATCAATCTTTTTTAATTCATACTTTTGTAAAAGAAAGTTTGAGGCTGATAAGTCAACCTTCTTCTTGATTGACATTATTTTACATTACTTAAGCATCCTCATTTGTAATATCATCATGGAGTGTACTACAAACTCTGTGGTGATCACAAAATACTTAGTTCTCTCTAGTTCTTGTTTTCTTCATGCTTGTTAGATAGTAAAAATTAGGTACTTCATTAGGATTAGTAAGGTAAGGCCTATCCCCCCTTGCTTGTCCTTATCCCTTTTGATATATTTTTTTATGTTTAATAAAAGAGCACTAGACATTATCTAGTGGTAAATTTCCTAATAAAAAAAGAAGAATATTCAAATAAAAAAAATATTGTAAATATTTGAAGTGAAGAATCCCTCTCACAGTTATTGATTGCAAATACTAAACTTTTGTTTGTTGAAGCTATAATGCAGATTTCCATTAAAATCACTATGGCATGGGTGAATTAACTTGTTAGAACCTTAACTAATGTAGCAAGAAAATTGGTTTCACTGACTCCGAAACCAAAGGTAAATGAGGCCAACAAAAGAGTGCAAAATCATTGATGTATTTGACAGTAAAACAAAAGAGAGTTCAAAATATAAAGAAACCTCTCCAGATGCCTTGTACTTTACTTTGTTTATCATGTGTAAGTAGAACAATGGTCCATGTTTGATTACTCTCCAATGCATCTATCATTTGGATCTTTCACAGCCTCTGCATAAGATGTAGGTTCAACAAAATTAGAGAAAGTAGCTTGATATTTTGGAATTGAATGATCATAGGAGATATATTTTGATGCACATTTAAGGATACAAAATCCTCCATCCAACTTACAACTAGGTGAATGTTTGCGTCTTGTAGACTTTCTCTATACAACAATGAATCTGTTGTTGTCTGAGTTAGATCAAGCAACACATTTCCTTCTTCATATGTGAGTTGTTGTGTAACACTAGTATAAAGAGGACCATCCTCTAACACTTGTGCTGGTTTAGGAAACACAGATAAAATAGGTTGAAAATTAGCCGATTTGAAGGGAAAAACACCTTCCCTAGAATTAAATCCCTATTCACAAAAAACACATGATTAGCAGGATCATAAAACACATATCCCTTTGGAGTTTTAGAATACCCTATGTGAATGGGTAACTTAGTTCTAGGCATGAACTTATCTGTTTCTTGAATCAGTTTAGCATATGACATAAGCACATATCCCTTTCTCTGTACTGCTTCAGTTGTATTTAGGATTTGATTTGGGACCTCAAATAAATTTGAACCCTTTAAATAGTTGAGCCAACTTCCTACCTTGTGTTAATGGAATTCAAAAGCTATTTATATGTAAATAAAAAAATATATATATAATGTAATATTTTGCCGAAGGGGTTCGAGTGAACATTCTCCTGACACCCTAGATACACCCTTGCTCATATACCAGATTTTCTGCAAGTTTTGATCCCATATTTTAGTTGAATTACCAGTTTTTTTGCTCAAGATGGAAACAAGAAGAAAAATAAATGATTTTAGGCAATTCAGAGTACTTTTTATTGCACTTGGCAAACATACAAGATACATTTATACAAAAAAATTCAAAGCGAGACTAATACAACATAAAACGACTACATTTACTATATCCTCAAATTCTGCATCAAGACTTTCAATTTCCTCTCCAAACTGCATCTTCAAGATGTCTCTAGAATTGCCAACGACTGCGCATCTTCTGAATTGTTGAAGGCTTAGCTAGTAAATATTCTCATGGCTTCCTTCTAATTCGTTAATGTGTTTCAAGTGCGTTTCCAAATTCTGTAATTCAATGCTATCCAAATAAGCTTTTTTGGGATATCCATAAATGTCATTCTGGTGGGATAAAATTCCTTTTTCACGGAGAAGGAGTATATTACACTGCCGAGGAAAATAAAGATGGAACAGCCTCTGCCTCCGTTATTCAAGTTGATAGATTTAATAATCTTTACAACTGTAACCTTGCATATTCTCGTTTGAATTGTGTAAATGGTTTATTTTGTGGTTGAGAATCATCATGTATGCGACCTGCTGTAATTTTCAATCCCAACACAAAAGAAGTAAGATTTCTGGCCAACCCAAATGAAGGTAAATGCTGGAATAGATTTTCATTAGGTTTTGAGCCGGATGAAACAAGTACAAAGTTCTCTTGACAACATATCTTCCTCGAGAAAGGCACACAAAATTCTTGGTTTTCACTTTAGGCATAGACAAATCATGGAGAGACACTCAGAACATTTTCCCATGTATTATATATTGTATGCCCAGTGTATGCATTAGTGGAGTCATCTATCAATTTTCTGCAGCCGATTTCATATCTATAGTTGCATTTGGTGTTAAATCTGAAAAAATCAAAATTATTGCAATGTGGAATGCAATTGAATTCGTGTACTATTACCACTTGATAGAGGTGAAGGGTAAATTAGGGGTCATAGATTACATAAAATGGGTAAGTGGATACTTTGACTTATGGATTTTAGAGAAAACTCCAAAAAGAGAATGGGAGAGACAAATAATTGGCTTTCCCTCGATATGGAACACTATAGAGCATAGCTTTGCATCATTCTTCATGGCCCGTGTTGGGGAGATTGTATTCGGTGTGAACTTAAAGTCAGGTGATTTATGTTGTTTGTTTTGTGATGACACAAGAAATAGTTGGAGGGAACTAAAAATCAATGGGCTTCCTAAGGAAAACGACATCAAAGGCATTTATAGTTATGTTGAAAGTCTCGTTCCCTTTGGGTAATTTAGTATAAACTGGAAGGTATTCGTGAGTGCTTGTATATCGAATATCTTGTTGATAACCTTTCAGGGACTGTTTAATTTTAAGATAAGATTTTGTTACACAAGTTCATCTTACGGCATAACAGATTACAGTCTAAATATATTGTAAGCCTTTGAAGTGAATTAAACTCATCGATATCGAATGTAGAAAGTGTCATTCCCTTTGGATAATTTTGCAATATTTTGGATGGCATTTTAGTACTGCTTGTTCTGTTTTATTAAGGCATTTTGAATATCACTATTCACTAGTGTCAGGGCTTAAGTGAGAAGCCTTTAACAACTCCAGTAACTTTTGCTCAAATAATGTATTTGTATTAAAAAGTTTATTAAATATGTACAAATATTATGTTTAGAACCCATTTATTAACATTTAAAATCGTCTTCACCTCTGGTTGCATTCTCGAACGAAGCATGTCGCAATAGACTATTATTTTGTTCGTGAGAAAGCTGGCTCGGGAAATCTTCTAGTTCATCAAGTCTCATCGTCCCAACAACTTGCAAATATATTTACTAAATAAGTCATTAGAAATGACTCGTTACCTTTAACCAAATTCACAAATTCAGTAGCAATCTGAACATCCAATCATCCCACTCAAATTGAGGTTTGTTGGGGAGTATTTCACACATATTTTAGTACTTGAAAATTTTAAAAATATTGTCCCATAGCGAGAGATCAATTTACTACTCGAAAATTTTAAAAACTGAAAACTGAAATGATAATAATCGAACCTTGCCGATCAATGCACACCCCTAGTTGCAGTTTCAATTGTGATTATCCATTTTTTGTTAATTCTGTTCGTCATCAAGTTAGATCTTCTGGGAGTCATCGTCGAAGAATTAAGCCATTGATATATAAATTCGCATTCATTAAGCCCTAGACGTGTGGTATTGGTGATATGTATACAAGTTCAAGTGAAGTGTGTGCCTATCTCGTTCTGTAAGGCTGACTTTTATAGCAGGCTTTAATGAAGCTGCTTCTTGCTCTAATAGGAAAAAGGAAGACCAATATCAATCTATTACTTAAAAAAGATAAAATAGTTAGGGAGTATAATGATATGTCTTAAGTCTCAAGTTCACAAAATATGTCATATTAAGCTGGAAATTAGATCATTCAAACCTTTGTGGATAGAGTTAATCGTCACCTGTGCTGGTGGGAGTAATAAATGTCTCGTGTAATTACTTGAGGTATGGACAAGTTAACCCAGACACCACAATTATCTCAACTACCTTCATTTCTTTGTTGGTGAGAGCATGTCGATTTTAACATTAACACTGGTTGTCTGAAGTTCAATTTTGTACTTTTATCTTGGTTTTGTGAACTTTATGTAGATTGATTGAAGAATCAACATATATACTTAAGATGTTAGTCACTCCATGACTTCACGTATCAGGACACTACTTCGGTTCAAGTGCCAACGATCGCGTGTAGTGAAATAACCCAACCAAGGGTTGGGATCGTTCCCACAGGGAGTGGTTTCGAGAATTAATAGAAAAATAAAATTAAGTTCTAATCAGTCATAGCTATAAACATTATCGAATACAAACATACTAAATATTAGGGGTGGCACAAGCGTCAATTATCAATGGGGGGTGTGTATTAACTAATCAACAAAACAACAAAAATATAAGGAAACAAGATAGGTAGACGAGATTCTTGGGATGTGATAGGAATATGGGATAAAAGACACTGTCGCGTAGATGCTATTAATAGTACATCGCTGAATATTTGTAACTAGGCTAGACTTTAGTGGGGTAAATTCTCTCTCGAGCAACTTACCCCGAATCAACTCGGTTTCTCTCGAACACCAAGTTGTCGCATTTAAGCACAACCTCCGCCTTAGCCAATTCACTCTCTCGAGCTGAAAGTGTGGGAGAGGGCGTAGGATTCACTCTCTCGAGCTGAACCCACGATGGCCCAATAACCACCGGCTATCAATTTAGTAGTCTTAGTTTTAAATCCTCTATCCCGAGCAAGCCAAAAACACTAAGATAAAATCGTATTTGCAACTACAATCTCATTAAGTTCAAACACAACTACTAAACGAAATCACATTTAAACAGCGAATATACCAACAATAAGCAACACCCAACAGTAAATTTAACCCATACTCACAAAATCACACCCTAAGAATTGGGGTTTTAGCTAGACATGAAAAAGAGATAAAAATCGATGCCAAGGAGCATTTCAATCAAGTGGGTACGATGAATAAAGTCTTTAAACACGTCAAGGATGAAGATTTTTCGAGACCAACTTCCAATTTCTTGGAACTGAAAATCTTCAAATCTTCAAGCTCAAGCACAATGTCTCCATTTCTTTTCACATTTCTCATAACTTTATTTCACAACTTTTTCTTTTTCTTTTTCTTTTCTTTTTCTTTTCTTTTCTTTTCTTTTCTCTTTTATTTTTTGTATGGAGGGGTTCCATTTTTCTCAACACCATGGGTTAAAGGGGACATTTCTTACACTTCTTGACTTGCCTTCTCTTTTCACCACACCCCCAACTTAGGCTTTTGGCCTAAGTTGGCTATTCAATCAACCACAAATCACGAGGATTATGGGTAGTGGATTTAAGAAAGGTCATGTTTTCATCAAGTTTCTTCCCAAAGAAAGGTAAGGTTCAAGGGGTGTTCAAAAGAGGTTCACACACTCACAAGGTAGGCCACAAGAGAGGTATATGTCAAATTAGCTCCCACTCTTTAAAGTTGCCTAAGCTCATCTCATGAGATAGCCTTACTTAGTCGACCGGACCAACGAGGTAAATTCTAGGTGTTATCATGCATGGTTCACATTAAGCTCATCACATAAGGCATCAACAACAAAGTCAAACAAGACTCCACACTTTCGCTAGTGTGCAACGTTCATTACAAGAAAATCAATTCGATAATTGGCTAGTCACAACAAGATACAAAGAGTTCACATATTGACTAAGTAAATTCACTTGGTCTCATCGTAGCCACACATTCATGTTTGTTCGATTGTGAGCAATATTTGAGTCATCGATATTGATCAAAACCGAGACTCAAATTTGCAAGAGAATAGCCACATTCAACACAAAAGGGGTGGCAAAAAAGATTTGGAATGGTCAAAAATCATTTTTAATTTAAAATCAAGGAGAAATCATTTTCAATTTAAAATCAAGGAGCCACAAGCTAAAACCTTCCACAAAGAACAGCGTTAACACAATTTAGGCTAAAAAAACCCCAACATATAAACAAAACAAGAGTCATAATCAGCACATAAAGGTGGGCCTCACCCCACCACAAATAAAAATATTTTTCCTCAAATGCAAATAAAAATTATCCACCAGTGAAATAAAGCAAAACAGAGAGGGAGATAAAGAGGGGTCCTGTCTACACAGTCACTCCGTCTTTCTATGCATCATTGCCCGATGCCTCACACTGAGCCTGGGCATCACTGCCCAAGGTCACCTCAGGAGGAACAATAGTGCCAGATTCACCAAGGTCTGTTGAGTGTGATTCCACCAGAAAGACATGCACAGCTCTGCAGAAGCCCAGGGCCCATGAAGGAATATTAGGGTCTAGGGTAATGGTCTTCCTGGCAGAAGTGGGCCTCTTCCCCTTACCTTTTCCACTAGTTGTGGGTAGTTTCATAGCTTTGCCTTTCGACGTAGCAGCATCCTTCTTTATCGCAATCCCTTTGGACTTCTCTTGGGCTGGTGTTATTCTTTCAGCAGCTTTTGATTTAGTCATGTCTGCAAAATCTCGAAGAAAAGTTAGAAAAACTTAAACAAAAGCACAGCAGAACAATTTCATACAGACTCGCCAAACTAGAGGGTGAATCGCTGAATTTCTTGGGAGAGCTAGATTGAGCTCGCCGAAGGAATTAGCTCTAAAACTGCAATAAGTAGGTGATGGGGGAACCACTTGGCGTGTCGCCGATAGCTTTCGGAAAAAAGGACAGTCCTGTCGAAAGTTCCAGTGCATAAAGTTTTAGGGGTGCAAACAAAGAGTGAAAGAAAAGCCCTTTCAGTGAATCGCCAAGTGCTTTTGGCGATATCAATCTTCTCGCCGAAAGTTATAGAATCAATAATCAAATAAGGCATGAAATCAAGGGCGAGATTGGGGACATTAGGCGAGCCGCCGAGTGGTTCAGCGAGCGCGACCCAGTTCACAAAACGGCTCAACATGCCTATCTTCAACCCGACTTCTCGAATTCAACCCCGCAACCGCCGAAAACAAAATCAAAGCATGCACTAGTACAATTAAGGTAGGACCCGACCCATAGCATCCAAACACAACCCTTCGAATTTTAATTCTAGTTTAAGGCATACAATTACAGGAACTCAATAGTCACAGCTACTCGAGCAAGATTATCAAATTAAATCATGCTTGTAAACAATCTAATCCTATCATGCAAGATCAGAACACTTCAACAAGATCAGGCTATTGCAAATTAGTATAAATTTTTATAAAACAAACTCAGGCAATAAAAATCCAACCTTTGGTGTCGATTAAGAGAAGATTGAAATGCTAGGCGGCAATGTAATCCAACTCCGAGCACAAATCAACACTAAAAATGCAAAAAATATAGAAACTAGCATGCGGGTGTGAGTTTGGGAAGATAAAAAGTGAGGGAAAGTGAATGAGTTGAAACTTTTAAACCTTTGACCAGCAAAACCATCCAGTTTTTCGCACATTTGGCGACATTAGTCGAGCTCACCTATCCACTCGGCAACACGCTAAGTGTTCATTTTCCTCGCCGAATTTTTCAGAATCTCTAGTTAGTGTGGGAATCCCAACAGCGGTCTCCATCAGGATCGTTGACATAGTTAGTGACTCACCAATAATTTCCTGGGCTCACCGAGTTTTACAGACTCCAATTTGAAGATGACTTGAGTCAAACAGCAGATTAGGTCGGGCTCGTCGACCTCTTCGGCGATGCACCGACTAGATCCTTTGTTCTCCAATCCTACATTTTTCAAATACTCCCCTTACTTAAACCTGAACAATTCACCACACTGTTATTTACCAAAGCAAAAAAGAATAAAGCACTAAAAGGTTTTGGGTTGCCTCCCAAACAGCGCCATAGTTAACGTCGTGGCACGATACAAGTCCACCTTCAAACCTCATTCTTGGGGTTGACCATAGTGTCACTAGGCAACCCCCATTTTGTCACAAATTTAGGTGAGACGACATCTGACCCATTTGGGCTTCCAGCTGCTTTATCGACACTGAATAGGAGGTGACAGTCTGGCTAATGGTGGACACATTTTCTTTCATTTCTTTCAAAATTTTGTCTGACCCTTCAACTTTGTTAAGGATACGAGAGAGCATATCCTCAGACCTACCACCTTCCAAATCCTTAAGTTTTTGTCGCTCATGGGGAGGCACATACATGTCCTTATCCCCAACCTTCCAGTTAGGATTTTGGTCCCTCTATTCTTTGTCGCGATCCTTCCAATCTTCCTCTCTAGCCCAACCTTGGTTACCACCATGCCTCGGGTAGTTTGAACGATAATCACTGCCTTGGTTGGCTAGAAAATTTACCTCCTCATTATACAGGGCTTCAAACTTCGTCTCCTCAGGATTTGCACACCCGACCCCCATGACATTGACACCACAGGCACCTGCCCCCATGACATTTTTGGATAAAATGTCAAGCTGTGTCATGATCTTGGCCATGTTTTAATCTCTCTCATAATCTTTCTCCATCTGCTCCTTGTATAGCTTAAATGTGAGAAGGGAGACTTGATCTTCACGGGTGTACCAAACCCGATTTATCGTGGTCATGCCAACCAATAGTTGAGTTGCTATCACGTAAGGTTGTTGCATCAAACCTCCTAGAGAAAGTTGGTCAGCAACACCCTTGTTCATCGAGTCTAGGCACCGGTAGAAATATTGAAGCAATGCGTTGTCAGGCAAGCCATGAGTTGGGCACTGGAGCACCAACTTCTTGAATCGAAGCCACGCCTCATGAATTGGCTCGCCCTCCAAATGCTTAAAGCTTTGGATACTGTCTCGAAGAGTCATCATCTTCGAGGGAGGGAAAAATTGCACATTAAATGCGATGACCAACTCCTCCCATGAAGTGATTGAGTCGCGTGGCAATTCAGCTAGCCACTTGCATGTTTCTCCCATTAAAGAGAATGGGAACAATCGTAAACGAACCGACTCTTGGGATATATTTTTGAAAGAGAATGGTCCGCACACATTTATGAAATTTCGAATATGCTCATGAGGGTCTTCATGAGCCAATCCACTAAAAAGCCCATTTAGTTGCAAGAGTTGCAACATGGTACTCGTGATGTGAAATACAACATTCCCTTCAGCCGGAGGCAAGTAAATGGCACCAATACCGATCATGAGATGGGGGTCATTAACATGAGGCTCATTTACATTATTAAGGTTTCCGATGTCATCTTGATGGCCTACTTGGCTGCCATTGTTGTCGTTCACACTCAAACTTCTTGAAATATTTACACAAACAAACTAAACTAAACTAAAAATTAAGTAAGTAAACTACGACTAAGAAGAACAAAAATCCTACTTAACTACAAATTCTCAAATAACACCACTCCCCGGCAGCGGCGCCATTTTGACTTCACGTATCAGGACACTACTTCGGTTCAAGTGCCAACGATCACGTGTAGTGATATAACCCAACCAAGGGTTCGGATCATTCCCACAAGGAGTGGTTTCGAGAATTAATAGAAAAATAAAATTAAGTTCTAATCAGTCATAGCTATAAACATTATCGAATACAAACATATTAAATTTAAGAGGTGACACAAGCGTCAATTATCAATGGGGGGTTTGTATTAACTAATCAACAAAAACGACAAAAATATAAGGAAATGAGATAGGGAGACGAGATTCTTGGGATATGATAGGAATATGGGATAAAAGACGCAATCGGGTAGATGTTATTAATAGTACATCACTGAATATTTGTAACTAGGCTATACTTTAGTGGGGGTAAATTCTCTCTCGAGCAACTTACCCCGAATCAACTCGGTTTCTCTTGAACACCAAGTTGTTGCATTTAAGCATAGCCTCCGCCTTAGCCCATTCACTCTCTCGAGCTGAAAGTATGGGAGAGGGCCTAGGATTCACTCTCTCGAGTTGAACCCACGACGACCCAATAACCACCGACTATCGATTTAGTAGTCTTAGTTTTAAAACATCTCTCTCAAGCAAGCCAAAAATACTAAGATGAAATTGTATTAGCAACTATAATCTCATTAAGTTCAAACACAACTACTAAATGAAATCACATTTAAACAATGAATATACCAACAATAAGCAACACCCAATAGTAAATTTAACTCATACTCACAAAATCACACCCAAGAATTGGGGTTTTAGCTAGACATGAAAAAGAGATAGAAATCGATACCAACGAGTGTTTCCATCAAGTGGGTACGATGAATAAAGTCTTTAAACACGTCAAGGATGAAGATTCTTCGAGACCCACTTCCAATTTCTTGGAATTGAAGATCTTCAAGTTCAAGCACAATGTCTCCAAAAACTCTAAGAACTAAAGCTGAAATATTCTAAGTCTCCAAAATAAAAAATTTCTCCAAAGTCTGATACTAAGCTAACAAATTAAACAAGTATTTATAGTGTTTGAAAATTTAGGCTGCGGAGGATCACTCGATGCAGTTAGTCAGGATCGCCGACACGCTCGGTGATCCGCCCTTTGGTCTAGTTCATCGCCTTTTTGCTTTTGCCTTCAGCATTCTCGCGTTTTGAGGTAGTGGGTGATGGAGTGCTGCTTCGCGGAACTGCTATGCGACGCACCGACTGCTCCTTTTCCTCGTAGGCTTGACCTTATCCATTGTGGCACCGCACACTGGAATATTCAGCGGGATTTAGGGCCTTTCGGCAATACGCCTAATGGATTAGGCGATCCTCAGGGAGTTCTTTCTCCATTCTTTCAGCCGCTTTGTTCCTTTTTGCTTGATAGCATCCATGCTTTGTCTCTCAATCCAAATACCTGAAACTTAAGGGTTTACATCAGTTATTGAGACAAAATATGCAATTGAGGACACTAATTCTATCAAAATATAGCCCTAAATGAGTCCAAATTGTGGACTCATCAGTCCACTACATGAAACAGTATTCTATCAACTCTGGAAGCAACCAACAGTAATATGAAGATGAGGATATGTTATACAATGTTATATTATATACCATTGCTGATTTTTCCTAAACTGAGTAAGAACAAGGTATATGTTCTCAAAGGCAGCATATATCTCATCTCTACCCTGAAATACATATCAAAACAAATGTGTAGTACGTAAACCACATGTAGAAATTTAGTGAAGAGGGTAGATATATAATAGGTATACTTGTTTCTCGACACGTGAGTTTCTAGGGCCTATCGTCATGTCAATTGTTGATACTTCCTGAGCTGATCCATTCTTGCTTGTTTGGTAAAGTTTCAGTTTTTTATAGGAATAGGTACTTGCTGGGGCACAACACAGTAAGAACAGGGTATATGTTCTCAAAGACCAAAACTATCAGTGAAGATGAGTGCACCTGAAAAGCTTGAAGTTTTGTTGATTAAGAGAAGCGTATCGAAAAATCTGGGCTTCAAGGCTTAAGCTAGCCTTTGACAACACTGAAGTTAGAACAGTTAAACATCCATAGCATTCATTGCTGCTATTAAGCATTTGTTCATAGGCTTGCAATGACAAAACAAACTAATTATAAGTGGGATAAGATGGTTTGGTTAGCATAGCAGTTCAAAAGTCCTGGTTTCTCGGTCTGAGACTAGCCAACTGAAACTCTTTTTTTTGTTTCATTACTGGTTTCTTGATTGCTCCAAGACTAACACAATTTATTTTTTGATCGATACCTTGTTAGCAGAGGTGGTATTTTCTAGGGAAATCAGTACATGTTTCAATGTTCCTTAGCAGCCATGCCTTTAATAGACCATCATTTTTTGCCCAGAGAATATAATTTTGGTTTGGCTCAAATTTTTCGTCATCTTTGGTAATCTCATTTGCTGGCTCGCTGCATTCGATGAAAAGATGTTTCATGTCTAAACATTGAATCAATACCTTCATTTGAGATCACCTTAACAGGTAATAAAGTGAGTGTCAAATTGATTTGAAAATTATCATTGACGACTCTGGGCTTAGGAGAAGCTGAATATTGTGATGAGACTTGAGAGTTTGTTTTCAATTGTAAAAAAACACAGATTTAATTGGGATTCTGAGTACTGGTTAAGTATTCTTTGCTGCCAGGTTACTTTCGTAAGCTTGTTCAAGATATTGTAAGAAATATGTTGCAATGTTGATCAGAATATGATAAAAATACTTTACAAGAACTTTAAAATAGTAACAGAAATATAATTAGAAATGGTCATATGAGTAGAGATGACAAAGATTCGATTATATATTGGTTTATAAGTGACAACCACTTTTAGTATGATGAATATTCAAACTCCAAAGATGTAACAACACAAACTAGCTAATTAGTCATATATATGTTGTGTGTACATAAACAATTGTGCTTTAGTGACAGCGTTGTCGCCTTTGAAATACATCTGGAGGGTCTAAATATGTGCCGTTTTGTTTGGCTAGTGGTTAAAAGTGCATGAAAATATTTAGCTAAGTCATAATGCTTACCTTTAACAACTGCAGTTATAGTTTGTTATAAATGGATTCATTCATCTTAAGGCCCTTTTAAGACTGATGTAATTGTTGTTATGGTGCAATCCAACTCGATATGGTCCCTATGAGTTTCTTATGATATTATTTGGGTTGACTAATGCCCCGACGGTGTTCATGAATCTTATGAATATAGTGTTCGAGCAATATCTTGATTTGTTTGTGATTGTGTTTATTGTGATATTTTGATTCACTCACGGAGTGAGGATGAGCATGTTGATCATTTTAGAATAGTTTTGCACATTCTCAAGGACCTACAATTGTTTGCTAAATTTAGCAAGTGTGAGTTTTAGTTGAGGTTTATTGTTTTCCTTGTCTATATTGTTTCTGGTGATGGTATTCAGGTAGATACTAAGAAGATCGAGCTAGTTAAGAACTCACCTAGACCTATTTCTGCTTTAGATATTCGGCGTTACTTGGGTTTCGCTGGTCATTATAGAAGGTTTGTGGATGTATTTTCCTCTATTTCTTTGCCTTTGACTATGTTGACTCAAAATAAGGTAGAATTCCAATGGTCGGAAGCTTATGAGAAAAGTTTCCAATAGTTGAAAGATATACTCAGTTCAACTCCTATTTTGACCTTACCGGAAGGATCCAATGGTTTTGTGGTTTATTGTGATGTTTCATTGATTGGTCTTGGTTGTGTTTTGATGCAACATGGGAAGCTTGTTACTTATACTTCGAGGCAACTGAAGGTGCATAAAAAAATTATCTGACTCATGATATGGAGTTAGTGGCGTGGTGTTTGCCTTGAAGATTTGGAGCATTATCTTAACGGTGTTCATGTGGATGTGTTCACCGATCATAAGAGTTTACAATACGTGTTTAAGCAAAAGAATTTGAATCTTCACTAAAGGAGATGACTTGAGTTGTTGAAAGATTACGATATGAGTATCATTTATCGTCCTAGTAAGGCGAATGTGGTTATCGATGCTCTTAGATAATAATTTATGGGTGTTGCTCATATTGAGGATGCTAAGAAAGAGTTAGTTTGTGATGTTCATAGACTAGCTCTATTGGGTGTTTGCTTGGTTGATTACGGGGATGGTGGTGTCATTGTTTAGAATAACTTAGAATTGTCTCTTGTTTATAAGCAAGATCTTGATACTATTATGGTTGAGTTAAAGAAGTCAGTTTTCAAAAAAACCCATTGAGGCTTTCTCCTAAGGGGGGATGGTATACTTGGTTACCAAGGTCGGCTGTGTGTCCTGAATGTTGATGAGTTTGAGGAATCAAATTTTGGTTGAAGATCTCAGTTCTCGGTATTCTATTCACCCAGGAGCCACGAAGATAATTCATGATTTTTGGGAGTCTATTGGTGGAATGTGATGAAGAAAGATATCATGGAATTTGGGGCTAAGTATCTTAATTAACAACAAGTAATCGTTGAGCATCAGAAAGTTGAGGTTTGGCTTAAGAGATTAGCATTCCTACTTAGAAGTGATAAGATTTTAATATGGACTTCACTACGGGTTTACCTCGTACTCGGTGTCAACTTGATTCGATTTGGGTTATTGTGGACCGAATGACTAAGTCAGCTCATTTTCTTTCGGTGAAGACTTTATTCTCAACCGAAGACTATGCTAGGCTATATATATTGGGGAAATGGTGAGGTTGCATGGAATGCCTTTATCCATGATCTCTGATAGGGGTACTCATTTTACATCTCAATTTTGGAGGTCATTTCAAAAAGGTCTTGGTACTCAAGTGAAGCTTAAAATGACTTTTCATCCTCAATTTGATGGTCAAGTTATGCATATTATTTAAACTTTGGAAGATATGTAAAGAGCTTGTGTGATTGACTTAAAGGGTAATTGGGATGATCACTTGCCTTTGATTGAGTTTTCTTATAATAATAATTATCACTCAAGTATCCAAATGTCTCTAATTGAGGCTCTCTATAGTAGGAGGTGCAGGTGTCTTATTTGTTGATTTGAAGTTGGCGAGGTTACTTTGATAGGGCCGGAGTTGATTAATGAGGCTTTGTAGAAGGTTCAACTTGTTAGAGAAAGGTTGAAAACGGCGCAAAGTCGACAAAAGTCTTATGCCGATGTTAGAAGAAGAAAGCTTGAATTTGATGTTGATGATTAGGTTTACTTGAAAATCTCACCTATGAAGGATGATATGAGATTGGGCAAAAAAAGGAAGCTTAGTCCCCATAATGTATGCCCATAACATATTTTGAGGCATTTTGGCAAGGTAACCTATGAATTGGATTTCCCTTCTGATATGGCATCGGTGCATCCAGTGTTCAATGTTTTCTTATTTAAAAAGTGTGTTGATGATCCTACATCTATTGTGCCGTTGGAGAGTGTTGGAAAGTCTATCTTATGAAGAGGTTCCAATTGAAATCTTGGATCGTCTAGTCCGGAAGATGAGAAATAAAAAAGTTGCTTTTGTGAAGGTTCTTGATGTGCCGTGAAATCTTGGCACATTTGACGCTCAAAACTAAGGATTAATGCTAGAACTCGAGTGTTTTTATGTGGATATGATATGTTTGGTAATGTTTGAACAGGTAAAACACTTGGACGCGGGAGATAGAAAGAAAAAGAAAATGATTCTGAAATGTGCACCACGGAGCCCAGACGAGCCATGGTCATCATGACGAGCCGTCTGGAGGCTCGTAAAGTTGAAGCAGAGTCAGCAAGGCAAGCTGAATTTGATCAAGTAAAGACCACATAGATTATGACGGACCGTGGTATCTTTCACGGTCCATCCTGAAGTTCGTGAAGGAGTTCCAGTGTTCAGGCTTTGAGGAGCTACGTTTTGGTATAGCTAAGTAAGGACCACGGACACCCAGACGGGTCGTGGCCCTCATAATGGTTCATGTTGCAGCTCGTGAAGCTGAACCAGTGTGAAGGCCTTGAGGAATTATGTTTGGTACAGCAAAGTAAGGACCACAGATACCCAAATGGAGTGTGGTCCCCTTGATGGTTCGTGTTGTGGTTCGTGGAAGATCAGAATAATAAGGGTCTCACACTGTTTAAGTGTGAGATTATGGAAAGCCTCATGGGTCGTGAAGCTCTTGACGGACCGTCCTACTGTCCATGACAAGTCCCGACAATTCAGTCCTACTTCGAGTAGGACTCTTTTTTGACAAACTATTTGAATTAATTAGGTTTAATTTTTGAATTATCTCGTCATTGCATGAACGAGAGACTACTTTATATATTCTTCTCACTTTGGTTTTTATTGATTAACATTGGATCGAAACTTGAATTTTGATTAGGTGTTTGATTATCAAACTTTTGTTGAATTCACAATCTTTGTAAGTGATTTCTATTAACGTATTCAATCTACATTATCGCAAAATCACTTGAAAGCATGAGTGGTTAAACACCACAACTAGGGTTATGGGAACCATGACGGAAATCTAACTGTAGATTCACAAAATAAGTAGAGTGCAATTATTACTTGCTAAACATAATTCATACTTTCAATATTTGTTCTTTCTAATGAGTGCACGCATTAGAACTTGCATGTATCTACCATTTGTTTGAGAGAAAAGTGGTAGTTAGGAAAAAGTAGAATTAAACTGTTGGTTTGGAGTGAAAATTCGAGTTCGAGAGAATATATTTTTACACCAAAGACGTGAGGGTAAAAACAGACAACACTCTAGGACCGAGAGGATTCGAGTGTAAGTTATCTAACAAGACTGAAAAGTGTTAGGTGCATTTAACTCGCTGGTAACTTACAAAGAGTAAATCAATCGAAACTTGTTCACGAAAAAACACTAGATGTAAAGTCATGGAAAACACAACCCTGGTTTCATTCACCTATTATCACAACCTTGAAGTTAAAATCCTAGTATTTGTATTAACCTGAGCGACATAGCAAACTTTAGTTACATGAAAGCTACACCCAAAACCCCTTTTACATTTCACAATTACTTTCATAGGAAATAATAACAACAATTGAATAAAAGCGACAATGAAACTATTTATATACGTAAATTCTCTGTGGAATCGACCTCAACTCATGTCGAGTTCTATAAATTGACATCGACCGTTTGCACTTCTTAATTGAAGTGTAAGTTTGGACGTATCAATTCTTTGGAGGAATCAATTAGTTGAGGGTGCTTCTTGGGAGGCCGAAGCCGATATGATGTCAAAGTATCCTCATCTATTTCCCCTTGCTTCAATTCTAGCTTGAGGCATTAGTTTTTCATGTTTACTAATTTTGATTCATGCGTTTTAGCTATTCTCATGTTTCCATATGCATGTATGTTCATCAAAACTTGATTTTTGAGTTATGATTTGGTGATTGCTCTTTGTTTATGTGCATTTTTATGTGATGTGCATTCATATTGAGTGGTTAGATCTCTCTCCTTACTCTGATTGTGTTAGTTGAATCTCATTTGAGGATAAATTTTCTAAAGGGATAGATATTGTAACACCTCGGAAAATGGTAAGTTGAGTTGGGAAAGAAAGTTTCAGAAAAGTTGTTGGTGCAACTGGTCTAAGAACGGAACCACGACCCGTACAAGGTTCTACGGTCCGTAGAGCCTAGTCGTAGAAGAGAGATGAGAAAATTGGAAAATGTGAAGTCCCATAAGAGGTTCCTACAGACCATCAGGACGTTTCGTAGAAGTGATGTATACTTAGTGAAATTTGAGTAACTTTGGGTCTACAGATGGTTTCACAAACCATGGTAAGTTCGAAGGATTGTAGACCCAACTCGTGGGAATTGATTTAAGGCTTGGAATTTATAGATCTATGTTCTACGAATAGGACAATGGTTCGTTGAAGTTTTGACATACCGTAGCAGGGCTCATGGAGAATGGTTGAAATTTTGGTCTCCAGTACTTGGTTCTACAGATGACTAGTACGGTCTGTAGAAAGTTGTACGGACCGTAGGTCGATCCGTAGAAACTATTTGCTAGTTTTATTTCAGGGCTATTTTTACGTCGTTTTGACCCTATAAATAAGTCCTATAACTACTTTTACTCTTAAAAATCTACCCATTCCCTCCCAAATCACTCAAACCCTCAAAGGTCTTCTTTTCCAATTCTCTCTCAAAGCTCAAGGAAGGTTCTAGGGTTTCTTCAAATTTCAAGGTTTTTTCTTCTATCTCTAGGGCTTTGATTACCCAACGTATGCGGGAACTTTATCAAAGGATCATTTTCGTCCATTGAGTCCCAACACAAACTCAATTTCTCCTTTGAATTCTACCCAAATTTCTAGGGTTTCATGTTATTCTTCAGAGGTTCAATTTATTATAATTCAATTGTTTATATTTGATCTTATTATGAATGATTTGATTCAATTACATGTTTCCAACGAATTTCATATGAACCCATGCTATATGTCTATATTATGATTATGAAATCATGCATGCATCATGAAATTGAGGGGTTTATGACTAAAGGATCCTTTAGATAAAGTATCAAAATGATTTATGAAAGGTTTTCTCACTATGAAACATGATCATGGATAAGTCTCTTTATGAATAATTTATGAAATCATAATTTTTAAATGAGCGCGCGCTATTCTAGGATACAAAGTCTAGGATTGGATTGGTAGTACTAGATTCTTACATTTCTAAGTATTACGATATGATTATGATTATGCGTGGTTCTGTTGAGATTTTACTTAGAACCGAGAGGACTTTGGAATGGAGGCTGAACTGTTAGTAGAGGTCAGGTATGTATAAGCGATTCCTTTGTACCTAACTACCTGCCCCCTAAGGATTTTTCTTAGAAAGACATAGCTAGTTGATCCACCAAAGCTAAAATGTGTGGTACTTACCTTGGCAAGAAGGACAACCTTTATTCGGTGTGGGAAAGACACTGAATTCCATGATATAGCTCACATGGTCCATGTCGGTTAATGATAAATATCTCACAAAGAACTATGATTTTCTTCAAAGGTTTTATGACTTACTCAATGATTATGATTTAAGATTTTCTTATGATTTTTTTAAAATGATGCATTGACATTGTCTATGATTTATGATTTACCTTATTAAGTTTTGACATGTTTCACTTGGTCATGCATTTCATATTTTCAACTTCTTATGTTAGCATGTTTATGTTTTATGCATTTTCCTCAAACTCGGTACATTCAAAGTATTGATGCATATATTGTGCCTATATTGTATTATAATATATGATCTGACGTTCCTCCATCCAGCCGTGGCTAGGTTGAATTTCTCAGCACCTTTAGATTTTTGGTGATTCCTCATGATTCAGAAACCTTGCCACCATATACCTTTATTATTCTGGTGGCATTTCTTTATTTAGACGTTGTACGTGGTTTTAGGGGTTTGTCCTAACCACATTTATGATAGTAGAAGGCTTTGTTAGACATAGTTGATTTCTACATTATTTCAGTGATGTAACTCTTGATATTTTCTTTATAAGTTGAAAGAGTTTTCAAACTCATATCTCGTTCTTATATTGTATTCTCTTTATTTGATATTCATAGTGTCGTGTTTATGTCAAGTGGATGGTTTAGGGCCTCACGGAATCCTTTTCTCCATGTCATGTCTAGGGTGTACTTTGACTCGTGACATTCCTTCTTTAAAATGAGAATTTAGGACCGTTTGAGGTCTGAATTCATTCCCTTCTTCACTAATTTTGGGGGATGTGCTATTCACTATGGGGGGGACATAATAGGGGAGTTAGTTTTTATTTAGTTACTGTGACCAATGGTCAATTTTTACCTTATTTTTGGTATAAATTTCTTTTCATCAATATAGATGTTATTAGTCCCGTATTAATGTATAAATTATTTTTTTGATAGTGTGGTAGTGATCTCAAATTCTTCAGAAAGGGAAAGCTTCTGAGTGACTATTCGTGTTTGCAGTTTTAAATTTCAGGTAGGCTATGACTTCCTTTCTTTAGGCTTAGCTTAGTTAAATTGTATATTCTATATGTTTCATGACTGTTAGGACTGATTTTAGGATGGATTTAGGCTTGGATTGTTATTTACAAATTGAACATTTTCAGAATTATAGAATTATACTTTAGCCTTAAGCTTTAGTTTAGGTTATTCTTAGCTTGATCACATAAGGATAGAATCCTTTGAATGATTTAGGTGATTTAAACTTGGTGTTTGTAAGTTTTAGTTGTTCGATTAGTATTATTGCATTATTTTACCTTCTAGTTGATTGTGTATCTCCATTGTTGAGATTATGGACATATGGCCTTGGATTTGGACTAGCAGAGTTTTAGGTTGGTACGATTATATTGTGGAGAGTGTTTTATTCTTATTTGTATATGAATTCGTTGTATACTTGTATTTGACATGCATTTATGCACATTGCACTCACATTGGATATAAAACGAGTTAAGCAAGAGAAACATTGATTTTTGGTTTCTAAACTAATATGCCTCCGTTTTTACTTATTTGAGCTATAAGAGAGTGTACTAGTGATTTTTTTCTAAGGTATGCAACACGAGTTTAGAATGTGTACTACTCATTTAATGGAAATGGGGTTTTATGAAAGGATGTACCATTTTTTATGAATTTCAACTTTTGAAGAGATTTTTATCTTTAAATTACGAGTTTTCTAATTTTGAAATATATACTACAATTATTTACGGTCCACAGTGATGCTCTGGGGACTCTTTCTCCATTTACTTTCTATTATTAGTTTGAGGCACATTTTGGACAACTTAAGGAATCATTCTGAGTCTTACTTCCTGCATTGCATTCATTGATGAGTCTGAGGTGCATTCCGGACAACTCGAGGGATCATTCTAGGTTTTACTTTTTTTGTTATGAGTTTGAGGTTCATTCCAGACGGCTAGAGGGATCATTTTGATTTTATTTTTATTGCATATGTAGTTGAGCTCTAGCAGATGTATGGAATTTCTTAGGTAGCCTACGAGTGACCATCAAGAGGATTTTTGGACATCAGTACTTTTCTATATTGGCCACATATGCATTGCACCATTCTGTAATGCATGACATTCTTTTATATGCAAACATGAAGTATGATTTCTCTTATTATTATAATCTTCGCTATTATTTATTATAAATATGGCTCCATAATATTGTTTTTTGATTTATAGTACTATCATTATGAAGCTTCATATATTATATACTATATTCTGAGTTTGGTCGCCATATAATGTCTACTAGGTACCCCATATTTTAGTACTCATATTGAACTTCTACATCTTTTTTCCTGATGCAACACCTAGTACGAGTTATCCTCGATGATCTTCACTCGTTCGATGCCATTCTGTTGTTGGATTGTGGTGATTTCTTGGCGTCTAGAGGTTTTCTGCTTTTCCTTATGTATTTATTATGAATATATATACATATATAAGATATTTTGAATATCTTTATTCTCGTACTTTAGATGTTCTTGTGTCGGTGACCATAGTGTCGGTGGTTTGGTTCTTTGTATATTCGTCATTCTCAATATCTTTTGGGCTCTTTCTTCATATGATGTTTCATTTTGTACATATCTATTCTAGGGGCCCTTTCTCATTTTGAGTTCTAAAGTGAATCATAAGGGGCCACATATATAAACCAGGCCTGTGCAAGCAAGAGACACTTTACTTCAAGAGAAAAGTTTTGCCTCGCTTTAGCTAGGCTGGGAATACGATTTTCGACATTGAACTTCAAAAGAAGGATGAGAAGCGATATGCGGCTGCAAGTGTATATGAAATAGCGCGCATATAAGAGTTGTTTGAACAAATTGTTTATTATTACTTATGCTTTAGTTTTTTTTAGTTTTAATTATTTATCATATGTTGGGTTTGGTTTGCCTACTGGGGTTTATGGTAGGCGTCATCATAATCCAATTTCGGATCATGATAAATGAAGATTTTGAAAGAGTTTTGGCTAATGATCCATGATTTTCTATTTTTGTGTTTGACTTGTATGGAAAGTTGTGATATACTACATGATGAATAGCCATTATGGATTCTAATGAATCACTTTTGAGCAAGTTGTGTGTCAGTCCATAGGATAATTGACCTCTGCAAGTTAATAATTTTGATGAAATAGGAATCCTTAAAGTATGACTTTTGACTTTGATTCGCCTTAAAGTATAGCACCTCCTAAAAGTATGGTTGACCTAGTTAATTTGTATGGTTATTTTGTGAGTTTTTACCTATTTTTTACTTTATTTTGAGGAAGATAATTGTTTAATAACCTTGTATTTTATGCATATTAATAGTATTCTTGATAATTAGCTAAATATGTGATTAACACTACTAAAAAATTGTTGAAAAACGACGGCCAAAAGCGACAGACTGCGTCGCTTTTTTGGTCAAAATTGACGGAAAAGCGACGCAGTCACTTCCGTCGCTTTTTAGGTCGTCGCTTTTCAAAAAGCGACGGACTG
>JAJOOH010000474.1:0-61262 GCA_029582605.1 Solanum gracilifrons | reverse complement strand
ATATATCTTTGTTGGTGGATTGTGATTGTTGAAAAATTGTGGCCCATTATTTTAATTTGAAAATGGTTTTCAACCAAGTTTAAAAATTTTGCCACCTCTTTTGTGTGTGATTCAAGTTGTTCTTGTATAAATTTGAGTGTCGCTTGTGTTCAATACCGATGACTTGAATAGTTCTCTTAATTTAACAAAATGAATTTGCAACTACGATTAGGTAAACTAAGTTACATAGGCAATATGTGAACTTTTAGCATCTCGTTGTGACTAGCCGATTGTCGATTAAGTCTCTTGTGATGACTATTGCATGGTAACTAAAAAGTGTGGAGTCTTGTTTGATAATTGCATCAATGGCTTGTGTGGTGAGTTTGTCATGAACATTGTGCTTGATGACACCTAGAATTTGCCCTGTTGGTCCTATTGATTAAGTGAAGCAAGTAAGTGAAATGATCTTAGGCAAAAATTTTGAACAGTGAACCAATTTGACAATATACCTCTTTGTGGCCAACCTGTGAGAAATGTTAACCTTGCTTGGCACCTTTTGAGCCTATTCTTTTCTTTGGAAGAAACTTGAACAACTTTGACCTCTTTATTGAATCACCCATAACCTTCATGAAGTATTGGTTCGTTTGAATAACCATATTAGGCCAAAAGCCTACGTTGGGGGTGTTGTGAAATAGAAGGAAAGTCAAGAAGTGTTAAAAGTCCCCCTCTAATGGATTGTTTTGGAAAAAAAAAGATGGAACCCCTCCATATAAAAAAAAAGAGAAAAATAAGAAAGAAAAGAAAAAAGACTGAAAAAGAGAAAAAGTTGTGAAATAAAGTGTGTGAAAATAGTGAAAGAAATGGGGTATTTGGTGATTCATGTTTAGATGAATAATAAGGTTGATTATGAACATGTTTGAATGTGAAAGAGAAGGAGAAATATGATTTTCAGGCCATACTTCATGAAGGTAGAAGCCAATAAGCCTAAATGACCATACTTTTACACTCAGCCCCATTACAAGCCTTAAAAATACCTTTATGATCTTAAGTGAGCTGAAAGGAATGTTGATTGGAAAATAAGGGAAAACCTATGGGAGGAGTCATGCATGTGTTCATCTTTTTTAGTGTGAGAGATGTGTGATTATCGGGCCTTAAAGTTTTAAAGAAATTTTCTGTAATTATGGAATCATATTTGTTGTGAGGGCATTTTAGTACCTTTGTTGAGCTTGAACTTGCATTTGAACAAAGCATTGTGATCTTGAGTACACTTGATAATGGTGAGTCACAATATGAATCTTTGAGTGCACACTTGAGTTTGAGTTTTACTTGACAAGCAAAAGTTTAAGTTGGGGGTGTTGATGAGTCTGAGATTTCGACTCATTCAGGGCTTTGTTTTGATAGTTTAAGTGTCCTCAAATGCCTAATTTATGCTCTAAAATGATGTTAAAGTGTTGATTTGCAGCTATGTAGGCTAAGGAGCAAGGCAATGACACTACCGGGAAAAAAGAAGCAAACAATCTCAAAAAGTGAAGAAAAGCGATTCTGGTGATCGCCAAGACCACTCGGCGAAATGCCTAGGGCCTCTTTAGCTAGCCCAATGTTCCAGCATACCAGCCTTGGTGAAGAACCGACTTGGAGACAGGAATGAGCAGTTGGTGGATCAGTGAACGACTCCGTGATGGCAACCTCGATCGCCTAAAGTCACAAAACCTTGAAGATAAATTTGCAATGTAAACCGGCGATGGATTGGAGCAAAAGGCGGATCACTTACTTCGCCCAATGGTTATTCAGGCCAAAAATACGGCAACTATAAATTGAAATTTTAAATGAAGTTTCAGAAGTCTCTTCCAATTCTAATTCCCTGAGTTCGAGTTTTGCATTCCTGTTGTAGACTTTGAATCTTTTGAAGCATAAACTTGAAGATTTGCAAGTGGGTTTTGGAATTTATTCAATTTGGATCATTGTAAAGACTTGGAAACTTTTACTCGGCTCATGTCTAACAAAGTTGGTAATTGTTTTTCTCTTTTTATGATGTGCAGCTAAAACCCCAATTCTTAGGGTGTGATCATGTGATTATTTGCGTAATTAGCTTATGGGTATTGTTGTTTAATGATTTAAATGTTGTTTTAATGAGGGTTTGATTGATAGTTGAGTAGTACTTCATGAATGGTAGTTGCAAATACAATTTTAGCTTAGTAATTTGAGCTTGCTCAAGAGAGAGGTTCTAAAGCCAAGGCTATCGATTGATGATTGTAGCGTATGGGTCTTTATGTTCTCAGCTCAAGAGAGTGAATCTTGACTCATCCCTACATATCTAGCTCGAGAGAGTAGGTAATTTAATGTTTTAGGCTATTTTGTAGTGTTAAGCTTGTCGAGGTTCGAGAGTACTCGCCTGAACCGTAATAGTTGTTCGAGAGAAAACTAATGCACTTATAGCCTAGCCTGCCTATAATGATTCTGCAAATTAATATTAAATTTAAATTACCTATATAGCATAATTAGCTTATAATCGATCACATCCTGAGAATTCCTCTTAATCTTGTTGAAACCCCTGTTTTCGTACTTGTTTTAGTTGTTAATTGACAAACCAAATCCACTCATCTGACATTTGTTGTCAACCCTTTCAATTTCACTTAACGTTTTCGATAATTTCTATTCCTACCACCAATTAGATTACATTCATAACTTCGTACCTGAATTCAAACTTGTACCGCTCCCTGTGGGTTCAACCCTAATCTTTCGTTGGGTTTTAAACTAGATTATGATCACCCACACCTAGTTTTGGATGAGATGTGGTTGAGCGTTTATAAATCAGCAACCCCACATTTAACCTCTACTTGGAGATGATGGAACCAAGGCAAATAGCCTTCGGATGGTGGAGGATGGACTTATTCTGAGAGGGCAGAATGGTGTTGCTAATGAACCCGAACCAGTACCGAGCCGCTACATTTAGGTCCTTCTTCTCGATCTGTGCACCTGCCTTTATCCACCTCGGTGTCATATCAGAGAGTAGGGGTGCCAACCAACCCTTAAGATCATCTAGGGTCTTCTTCTTTATCAAATCTGGGTAGTCATGCATAAAGTCCCGTGAACACCCAAGTACAACATTTATGTTTGAGCTACTGCACTTCACCTTCCCGCCTCTAACCTTCACCTCATCTACCAACTTGAACATGTTGGCCTTCTTCTTCCTTTTAAGGACTAGCTCTCTGTATGCCGCATAAAAGTCCTGGACCCAAGTAGAAATGTAAAGGCCCCGAGGTTTTGTAACAACCTCGAACTTGTAAAATTTCAGAGTATTCCACACTTGCAGATGTCTATCCACTACATCATATGTGGACAATCGCTTTCCATCAAATATTGTCCTCGAACCCTCGGCCTTTGATCTATTGAGTGAACAGGGAGGAGGACCCTGAACTGGTGGTTCCTACACCACTACTTGTGCTGGAGTTACAGCTGGAGGATGAAGAGGCGTAGGAGGCACTAGGATCCTAGACGGATCATTCATTGATTTGAAGCGCAGCTCTGCTCTCCTAGCCTGCAATAACTGATCATCTTCCGGCTCGTAGATGGAGGCCGGAGAACCATACTCAGACTAACTCTCATGGTCGGAGGGAGTGAGGTACGTTGAATTGATACCCTCACTATCGGAGCTCTCCTCTACTGGTGTGGGTTTCACAGGGCCCTTTCCCTTTCCCCTTTCATAGGGACTTTTTTGGCCTATGCCCGGGAAGCAGCGACTTCCTCATTTTTTCGGGATTGTTTGTCTCTACCAACCACTTTGGGTCTAGCAATACCTGGAAAACAATATTGAGCATGTTAGACGTAGTTGAAAAAAACAAGAAAAATAACAGGTTAAAGACTACAGAAAAACTCATCCAACTGTTCGGCGAGTCGCCGAACATCTTTGGAGAGCGAGGTCGGACTCGCCAAAAGTTCCAGAATGAAAAGGCACAAAAACAATAGCAGGTCGGCGATGTCCAGGGCCATTCAGCAGATCGCTGACACCTTGCGGCGAACTAGAAGTAGTTCACCGAAAGTTACAGAATGAAATCAAAAATATGGGGTGCAGAAGGACGATCAGATGTCACTTTCAGTGAGTCGCTGAGTGAACTCGGCGAGCTCAAGCATATCGCCAAGAGTTACAAAATTCAAACTCACATTTTATAGAATTAAAAGACAGTCTAGGGAACGTTAGATGAACCACCAAACCACTCAACGAACTCGACCCATCTCACCGAATAGTCCAACCTTCCAATTTTCAACCCCGACCTTCAAAATCTAGCCAGCATCCCACAAAATCAAAATTAGGCATTCATGTCATGCAACTGAACTAAGACCCATGTCCACAGGGTACTCAGACTTCCCCCGATTTGGCCAAAATTGGCCAAGTGATGCCTTTTCCCCTTAAGAATGATGGCAACCGCTCTATCATCGTGTCAAATTCGATAATTAGCACAATTCGGGGTTACTCAAACTTCACCCCGCTAGACCCACAACATTTTCACCACAACCCATAAATTTTAATAGGCTAATACTTGGGAATTCAATAATTAAGGCCAATTAACACAATTTCGAACCAACTACGGGCAAATACAACACCACACACACATCAAATCAACAGTTAAGCACAAAGATACACCACAAAAGTGAACATGCATTTGATTTCAACCAACTATTTATAATGGGGTTTGGAAAACCAACCTTAGATGCCAAAAAAGTTGATAAGCTAGGAAACAACGTAATCCAAAAACTCCACCTCAAGTAAAACATTCCAAGAAAAATAAGAACAAAAATACGAGAATATGAAAAATATAAAAGCAGTTGTGAGAGTATGAAGTTGAAAAGTAAGAAAATGAAGAGATTTTGAATTTAAAACAGTTGGCCTTTTACAAACACTTCAGTTTCCATGCCATTCGGTGAAGTAAGTCGTAGTCGCGTCTGACTCGACGATGCGCCAAGTATCACTTTAGTTCGCCGAGATTTACAGAACCTTTAACAAAATTGGAGGCTCAAATGGCGGTCTAGGTCATGCTTGCCAATCAGTTCGGTGAGTCACTTCTTGGACTTTTTGCTCTGCGAGTTTTATAGAATCCCCCAGCAACCTAAGTGGTTCAAACGGCTGTCCAAGTTGGTCTCCCACTGATACGCTCAAATTACCCCTCCCTAAAGAAGTATAAGCGATTGTTATCAAGTAAAGAACCCAACTTGTAGGTTGGGGTCGATCCTACGAGGAATATGGTTTAGATTTAAACTTAACTGACGATTACATTCGTTTAGTCAATGTATTTCCGAAAAAAAGAAATTAAAGGGGGGGGGGATATTTGTGAAACAAATTTAGGAAATTATGTAAGTATTCAGTGAGCAAGATTCAAACTTTAGTTGTTATCAAGATGAGAAAGTAACTAGGGTGTACGTGTTCCCCATAAGCTCATAACACGGTAATCCTAGTAATAGAAATCATTTCCTAGTGTATTACATGCAAAGTGATAAGTTAGGTATCTCTAATTTCTTGGTCCGGCAACTAGAGAATTTCACCTCGCACCTTGGTCAGGCTATGGGTGTATAATTTACTAACCCTTACCTTTACCTCATATTAGACATCACATCGATGTATGGCTTAGTTTTCACCCTCGCACCAATCGACGTTAGACTATTAGATAGTATCACACCAAATCTATGTTGATAATTATTTTCTTATTAACTACCTCCTTGGTCCGGCAAGTAGCAACAAGGCGAGTTCTAACGCATGCACTTGTTAAAAAGACTTCTAAACGAAAGAATTATCAATGCATGCAACAACACTATTCAAGAATTGCTTAGTTACTATTCATACTTTGTTAATCGCTCATGGTTCTCACAACCCTAGTTGTTGATTTAGTTACCCATATTAGCAAGAACACAATTCATATTGTTAGAAGAAGAAATCATGAACTTACGTAGTGAGAATGATAAACCCAGAATATCAACTTGAATTTCCAAACCAAAATCTTCAAAACGAACTTAGGAAATTAAGAATTGCTAAAGTTGCAAGTTAATCTCCAAAGCCAAAAACTAGAAAAAGAATAATAATGTCCAACCCCCAAAAACGAGGTTTACATGCCCTATATATAGAAAAATAGTCCTAACTAAAAAGGAAATGAAATAAGGAAATAATGTTTCAGGATGCGTCTTCGATCTACGACATTGACCTACGGACCGTTGATTGACCTACGGTCCGCATGTCCCTTCCGTGTCTCAGGACTTAGGCAATTTTCCAATCTTCAAAATTGTTCACTTCTCTGAATCAATCGATGGATCCACAGTACGGACCGTGGATTGATCTACGGTCCGTGGATCCTCCTCCGTAGCTCCATACTTAGAATCTTCAAAATCAGGTACTAGAACCCCTCTCTAAATGATTTGATGGAGCAGCAGTACGGCCCGTAGGTCGATCTACGGTCCGTGGTTCCACACTTGGTCAAGAATTCCCTAATTTTCCTTCAAGCCTTGCTTACCCATCTACGGTCATCATCTACAGAGCGTGAATGGACCTACGGTCCGTAGATCACCTCTGTAGATGCCCTTTTATGCACATCCTTCAGTTGTGTCTCTCAGTTTCCACGTCTGAACATTTTTCCTTCAAACATGATAAAAATACATAAAAACAAATACAAAATGGCCGTAGACACACACAACTCTTAAGTTAAATGTATTAAAAATACTATAAACTCACGGTATATCAACACCCTTAACTTAAATTCATTGTTTGTCCTCAAGCGACGCACTAAGACTCTAAATGACACTTGTATATAAGCAAGCATTTCAAGCCCAAGCAATCACATGGCTCTTTACCCCGACTCTCCTTTTGAGTGCAAATTTTTTCTCCCAGACTTAACAAGCTAACTTGTGCGGATCAAAACACGACAAAGATCGACCACTCAACACACAACATACACTGTTTTACCATCACCTAGGTACCAACTTTTCGACAATGTAACTAGTGCCCTTACTTCAAACGAAATCCCTTTTTCACACAATGAATATGATTTGAGTACAAGGATTCATTCAACACTCACGCTCAGAAGTAATTTCCAGTACAGTCAGTGCTCAATACCATAGGCTTGCCCATATTTTCACTGCTTAAACTCTCCAAACTAGGTTCTATGATCACTATAGGACTTTCTTGGCTTGTAACGTAGGCACAGGGTCAAGTGTAATACATTTGTATACTTTTTACTGACTTTCTGCCCTCCTTGACATTACATTAGGCTTTCTACCTCTTTTTGGCCTATTTTTGACATCCTGCCATTTTTCTTCTTTCCCTTGATTCTATTCAACCATGCATGTGGCTTTCGATTTTGCAGCTCTTTATTTTTCCCTTTCTTCTTTTTCTTGCATTTTATTCTCTTCTTTAGCTTTCAACACTTTTGTTTGCTTTCTTTTGCACAAAACCACATCCTCTCCTCTCATTTTCTTTTTCTTTTCTCTGTTTCAACACCAAACTCTTTTCATACCCATTTTTCTTTCGGTTTCCTTTTTCATAGCCACCCTCAACTTATGGATTTTCCATTGGCTAAGGTGTACAATACCCGATGTCGGATTAGGGCCAAGATTGCGGTCACTTTTTACATTAGCCACCCTTAACTTAGGCTTTTGGCATAACTCGAGGTGCACATGTCCAAGGAGGGACCGGGGCCAACACAGTAGATTATGGGAAGGTGAGTTAAGGGTTTAGAAAGAAATGGTTTAATTTAGGCTCAAAGCATTTGGATCAAAGGGAGCATTAATTTCATTTGGTTAGATTCTTTTTAGGCAATTTGTGGATTTATCAAAACAAGCGCCTATGATAATTTCCTAGCCTCTAGAGTAGATTATCTTAGCAGGACTAACTAGGCAAATTCTAGATTGGAACAAAGACTGTTTGAACAAACAATTATTCTCACACACTCTTGGCACATAGTTTCATTATCAGATTATCAGATTACCTAGTCCAAGTTTTAGCTCAAGTCATGCCATCAAGTTGGTTCATTATCATGTCATACTCAGAGCCAACACATTCAACTCATTCTAGTCTACAGATTTTAGCAAATATCACAAATTTTGGACGGGTATCATTTTTTTTCAAAAAGCTTTTGCCATCGTGCTTCATTCTTTCTCATGCTTCTACACATACAATCCTAACACATGCCAGTTCAACAGAAATTAAGCAGTCTCTTGGGGGAAAAGAACACATGCAAGAAAACCCCAAGAGAGGATTATGAGTTGGGTTACTCAGACTTCACCCTATCACTCACAATCCATTTACACCACCCCCAACAAAAATAGGCATAATTGTCCCCAATGCACATAAAAACAGTAAAAAGTAATGGATTGGGTGAAGCAAACCTGTGGCGCATAGCGCCGACGAACTATCAACAAGCGGGTAGGCCAGGTTTCCCGGAGCTCTCTAGAACAACACTTAGGTCACCCTCAGTAGTGCCAATATCATCTAGCCTAGCACCCTTAGTAGTGCTATCAATAACTCTCACTGCACCATCAGTGGTGCCCACATCACCTATCACAACATCAACTGCCTTAGTAACAGGCGTAGAACTCGATGCCCCAAGTGCACTCTTACGAACCCTCTGCAGGCGTAAGTGCTCATCCACAATGGAGGCCCGCCTAGCCTGCTCACTCTGCTGGCGTTCCCGCTTCTCTGCTCGAGCATCCTCTTTAGTATCAGCAATGTGACTAGAATAGTGCCACTTCCCTCGGGCATTGGTAAGCTTTGGCTATGCATATCTCCGCTGAATAGAGCCTCTATTACCATATCATCAGCCAGTACCGCAGGTGCGGACTCTGGCTCATCCCTGGATAAGCCATGATAGGGTCAAGATCGGCCCAGAAATGATCCAACTCAGCCCGAAAAGAGGAGACATCTACAGTAGGAGCTGGCCGCTCTAGGACCCTCAACTCGAAGGCATCCAGGAGCTTATGAACAACTTGGACCTTCTGCTCCACTATGTGATCTATCATTTTCTCTATCCTGACCTCGGCCTCTACGATAGACCGCTGCATCCAAGGCTTCATATGATTAAGCAGTGTGGCCATTTGTGCCTCCATTTTGTGAAAGCGAGCAAGGGGCACGACAGCAGATCCCGATGAAGTGGTGGATCTAGAAGAGCTAGGGGCCCGATTGGCAACCTGGGATAGGGAGCCCGGAACATCATCAGTACGGGTTGGAGGGGCAGGGTCATGACCTTGCATCTTCTCCATATCATATACTAAATTCGCTTTTGATGGAGGTACATCGACCTGTGGCTCTCGGCGTGGTGCTGCCACATTCACCTCATCCTGAATCAGCCTTATATCCAAGGTCCCTGTAGCCCAATTCAACTCATCAAAATGCCATATCGGCACTCCAGTGTTCCTGCATAACTGAAAGATGAGGCAAGGAAAAGGGTAAGTAGTGGAGGCCTTAAAATCCCTCTCGTGAATCTCCTCAATGAGCATGCGTGGAAAATTAATCTCGAACCCCGCAACCAATGTTGCTACCATAACTGTGCGGTTCCGAGTGAGTGCCTTATCCGCCTTTGTGGGGTAAATCTGATTCCGTACCAACAGCCAGAAAAACTTAGCCACAAATGTGAGAGTGTCCTTCTTGATGCTTAACCCTGGAGTGGTGACCCACTCGGCTCGCTCTCTATCAGTAGCAATATAACGAAAAAGCCATAGTAATACACTCTCCCTTTTTCAGCACTCCACTGGAACTCACCGCCCCTCACAATATCCCACCGGTAGTTAAATTATCCAGTATTTAATACACAAGAGGTACCCGAATCTTAGAGGAATCTAACGATAGTGACCCACGCTATGTACAATGCAATACCCCAGACTAGTATGGAAGTGAGTGGGTCCTATGATCTGGGATTGGCATTTCACTGAATAGCGCCTCGAAGAGTGGCTGCGTAGGAAGTATTGAACTCCCTCACGATCTCCTCGCTATATGATCCAGGGTCCCTGCCCATCGACTCGAACTTATGATGTTGAAAGAGCTAGTGTATGTCGGGTACATTGTGTAGGGTCTATGTAAGAACTTTGCGCTCCTCAGTGATTTGTCGGGCCTTCACTCTCTTCTCATTCAACATCTAGGCATCCTTGTAAATCTGCCATTGGCCCTCTACACACCACCTATTGGCCCTCTATTCACCAGCTGTTCAGACATTCCCTGAACTAGTGGACTCATCAGACGAGGCAGCTTTGTCATTTGAACCTGAACATGTGGCGAATCAAAAATCGGAACCGGAAGCATGGGTGGGCTCAGAGCTGGAAGCAGTGGCAGACTCTGAGCCGGAAGTAGAACCATCCTCAGAACTAGAAGCAGAACTAGTCGGTGACCCGATCAGTGTGTTCTCCTCATTAGACGGGGAGACAATGGCTACGTCGGTGACCACCTGCAGGGATATATTCCAGGTAGCCCGACGTGAAGAAGGAGATGTCCTCGTGGCCGGTGGAACATATGCTGGATCTTTTTCCGCGTCTGTGTCTTCATCAATCAGCCTAAAAGTAGGCGCCACAGATTTTGATTTGCCCCTTTTTGAGTAGGTCACTTGCTTCTCAGGGGACATGGTACTTTACAAGCAACGAGAATAGGGTGATTTGTGTGATGACTCTACGGTTTCAATACCACAACTCGCCTTTTTGTACCGAACCCAAACACCGGACCTCTTGGGGAATTTGGGGGATTTAGGGGTGAGTGGAATAAAAAAATTGATTGGAATTATGGAGGAAAGATGTAGGGTGATTGATGGGGAATTTATGGTAATATGGAGTGATTGGAGTAATAGGAAGGTTTATAAACGGTTTGGGAGTGAATGGAGGGAAGTGGGAATGATTTGAAAATAGGCAGATTTTATTTAAGAGGGGTCCGGGTCGGGTCAGGCAGAACTAGGGTTTGGACCTACGAGACCCCGTCTACGGTCCGTAGATGGGGACTGTAGATCACATCAATACTTAGACAATTTAGAAACCTTACCTGGGATCTACAGGCACCATTGACAGTCTGTGGACCAAACCATGGACCGTCGATGGAGTCCGTAGACCTCTGCACCAGACCGTTTGCTGCAGATTTTGCCTTTTGCCCCTACATATGTAGCACCATTAGCCCTTTCTTTTTACATTTTTGGACACTTTTTAGACACGGACCCTATGCTATGTCTAGCCGATACTAAAACAAAAATAAAACAACTATCTAAATGAGTACAGAGAAGCAACTAAACAAAGAAAACTACTAAACGGAAAACAAGAACCTATTGTTGGCTAGATTTTACATCTTGGGTTGCCTCCCAAGTAGCGCTTGATTTAACATCACAGCACGACGCAGACCTCTTGATTACTCAGACTTCATCAAGATAGTAGGCCTCAACAACTTCTTGCACACTTTCCGCATTTCCCAGTTGGATTTTGATCCTTTGCCCGTTTACCATGAACCTTGTTCCTTCACTGTTCTCAAGCTCAACCACTCCATGGGGGAGCACTTTTCTGAGCAAAAATGGCCCGGTCCATTTGGACTTGAGTTTGCCCGGAAACAAGCGCAACCTAGAGTTGAATAGAAGCACAAGATCACCCATAGGAAATTCTCGCTTTTCAATTCTTTGATCATGATACCTCTTCATCTTCTCTCTGTACAAGGCTGAACTTTCATAAGCTTTTAGGCGAAACTCATCAAGCATATTCAAGACATTCGTTCTTTGACTAGATGTGGTTCTCCAATCCAAATTTAGCTTATTCATTGCCCACATAGCTTTATGCTCTAGCTCAACCGGTAAATGGCAAGACTTTCCATATACAAGTTGGTAAGGAGACATACCTATGGGAGTCTTGTATGCAGTGTGATAGGCCCATAGAGCATCATCAAGCTTCCTCGACCAATCCATTCTATTAGCATTCACAGTCTTCGCCAAAATCTGTTTGATCTCTCTATTGGGCACTTCAACTTGCCCACTAGTCTGCAGATGGTAAGGAGTGGCTACATTGTGGTGAACACCATATTTCTCAAGTAACGCCTTGAACAACTTATTACAAAAGTGGGAACCTCCATCACTGATAATCGCCATCGGTGTACCAAATCTGGAGAAGATATTCTTTTTCAAGAATGCGGTGACACTTTTACCCTCATTGTTGGGGAGCGCAACTGCTTCCACCCACTTCGATACATAATCGACCGCAGCAAGAATATACTTCATCTCCTGTGAACTCACAAATGGACCCATCAAATCAATACCCATAACAAAAAAAAACTCTATCACCAATATCGGATTCATAGGAAGTTCTTGCCACTTCGAAACCCCTCCTTCTCTTTGGCAACGGTCACAAGATTTGGCGAAATCATGAGCATCTTGGTGGATGGTAGGCCAATAGTACCTACACTGCCAAATCGTATGCACAGTCTGAATACCACTATGATGCCCACCACCAGGCGATGAATGACACCCCTCAAGTACACTCAACATGTCAACCTCGGGCACACAACGACGAATAATCCCATCAGCAAAACTATAATACAAGTAAGGCTCATCCCAAAAGAATATCTTCACATCATGCATAAACCTTTTCCTTTGGTGAAAAGATAAATTCAGGGGTACCAAATCGCTTGCCAAATAATTAGCAAAGTCTGCGAACCAAGGAATTAGATCATGAGAAGCTGCCAATACTTGTTCATCTGGAAAAGCATCATTAATTTCAGCCCTATCACCAAGCTTTAGCATAGCCTCTACTTCTAATCTGGACAAGTGATAGGCAACTTGATTTTCGGTCCCCTTTTTATCTTTTATCACAAAATCAAACTCTTGCAGCAACAATACCCATCTAATCAACCTCGGTTTTGTATCCTTCTTTGCTATCAAATACCTCAATGCAGAATGGTCATTATGCACTATGATCTTAGTACCAAACAATTAGGACCGAAATTTCTCGAATGTGAAAATCACCGCAAGAAGCTCTTGTTCAGTCACAGTGTAATTCTTTTGGGCCACATTTAGAGCTTTGCTAGCATAATAAATAGGATGGAGGATTTTCTCTCACCTCTGTCCTAATACCACACCAAGCGCAACTTCACTCACATCGCACATTACCTTAAACGGTTGTCCTAATCCGGTGAAATAATGATAGGTGCAGTAACCAACTTTTCCTTCAACTCTCCAAATGCTCTCAGACAGGCATCATCAAAATCAAACTTATACTCCTTTTTGAGTAGTTTCCACAATGGATGTGCAATTTTAGAAAAGTCCTTGATGAACCTCCTATAAAAACCTGCATGCCCAAGAATACTTCAAACACCTTTTATAGAGATAGGTGGTGGAAGCTTTTCTATTACCTCTACTTTTGCTCTATCAACCTCAATGCCCTTCTCAAAAGTCCGATGACCGAGAACTATCCCTTCTTTCACCATAAAGTAGCACTTCTCCCAATTTAGCACCAAATTGCAGCCTTGACACCTTTTAAGCACCTCATCCAAATGATCCGTACATTGATCAAAGAAGTAACCTACCACAGAGAAATCATCCATAAATACCTCAATAGTGTCCTCCACCATATTAGAGAATATCGACATCATACAACGCTGGAAGGTCACTGGAGCATTGCACAACCCAAATGGCATCCGTTTGAAGGCGAAAGTCCTATAAGGGCAAGTGAAGGTGGTCTTCTCTTGGTCTTCTAGGGCTATAGAAATTTGATTGTAGCTCGAATAACCATCAAGAAAACAATACCAACCCTTACATACAAGTCTATCCAACATCTGATCAATGAATGGCATAGGGAAATGGTCATTTTCTCTCCAAGCATTTATCTTCCTGTAGTCCATGAAGACTCTTCATCCAATCACCAGACGCATCTGAAAAAGCTCATTTCTCTCATTAGGAACCACAGTAATCCGACCTTTCTTGGGCACACATTGAACAGGACACACCCAACTACTATCTGCAATGGGATAGATAACTCCGGCATCCAACCATTTGATGATCTCCTTTTTAACTACCTCATCCATAGGTGGATTTAATCTTCTTTGGTGCGCAATAATAGGCTTGTGACCTGGCATGAGTTGGATTTTATGAGAAAAGATACCAAGAGGGATCCCAATAATATCTGCAATAGTCCACCCAATAGCTCGCTTGAACCTCTTTAACACAGAAACCAAACACTCTACTTTGTCGCTCATCAAATCTGTCGCAATGATAACCGGTAAAGTATCATCTTTTGCCAAGAATACATACCTCAAATGTGATGGTAGAGCCTTAAGCTCCAATTTCGGCGCCTCCTCAACAGACAGTCTTATGGGTGGGGACTCATAATTTTTCATGTCTAACTCCAGCTTCTTTGGTTTCGAATGATATTAGCACCTATCAAGTGCGGCGACTAACCCATCAAACTCTTCAATACCATCACTCTGAAAGTTCATCATAACCCTTGCTAGTGCCTCAACACCTAGTCTCTCTTCAATCTGCACCTCAGACCCACTCTCAACTTTATATGTTATCGCAGATACCGATTGGAGCTCACTACCCGGCTTCATAGACCTACAGATATTGAAAGTTGCCTCTTCATTGTTCATTCTGAAATTCATCTGCCCCTTTTTCATATCAACTAAGGTGCTCCCGGTGGAAAGGAATGGTCTCCCAAGAATGATGGGAACCTTAAAATCAACCTCACAATCAAGAATCACAAGATCCGCTGGAAAGATGAACGACTCCACTTTCACTAGTACATCATGGAGCACACCAATGGGCCTCTTCATTGTTCTATCGGCCATGAGCAACTACATTGCAGTTGGTTTTGGATTTCCTAGACCCAACTTTTTGTAAATAGATAGTGGCATCAGATTAATGCTAGCACCAAGATAACATAACGCCTTGGCAAATTGCAACAGCCCAATAGTACATGTAATAGTGAAGGCACCAGGATCTTCCTTTTTCTGCACAAGGAACTTTGTAGAAATAGCACTACAATGTTGCAATCTATCATCATCTTTGAAGCTCACTGCCCTCTTCTTTGTCACCATGTCCTTCATAAATTTTGCATACCCAGGTATTTGTTCCAAAGCTTCTATCAATGAAACATTGAAAAAATTTCAACATGCTAATAAACCTGCGGTATTTGCCTTCTTCAGTCTTCTTCACTAACCTCTGTGGGAAGGGAGGTGAAGGTCTAGGTATGGGGACAACTTTATGAGTTACTTCCGCTTCTTTCTCTGTCTCATTCTCAGACTCTCCACTTACCTCGACCACATTATCATCTTTACTATTCTCAATTTCCACCTAAGACGACATAGGTGGATCAATGGTTTGCTTACCCCCTTGTGTAGTGACTGACATACGATGCCCAACATTCTTTGGATATTTGATGATGTTGCTAGGAAGAGTGTTTGGTTGACGTGGATTTACTGTAGTTGATAACTGAGTCATCTGCTGCTCAAGATGCTTGATTGACACTACATGGGAATCAACGTTTTGACCAATACCAGACAAGTCATTTCTCATCTGATCTCCTTCACATTCTCATCAGTTGCATCAAGCCTTCTCATCATCTTCTGCATCATATCCTCAATACGTGACTTATTACTTCCAACTTCTCTAGGACCAGATTCCTGATTTTGAGGAGGAACATAAGGTCCAGCCCGATCGTTTCTATTGCCATAGTTATTCCGATTATAGTTGTTGTCGTGATTATAGTTCCCATCCCGGACATATTGACCCTCTCGGTTGTAGTTGCCATAGTTCTGACCTTGGTGCCAATTATCCGTATTGGAACCTTGGGCATTTGGTCGGAAACACCCCGTCTGATCATGCACCGCATAAGTATCCTCTTCATAGTAACACTCTTCAACCGGTGGTGGATTTCTTGTCAAATAATTCACAGCATTTACTTTCTCCGCACCTCCGCTCACATGCTTCAACACCAACCTCAGTTTGGTCCTCATCCGAGCCATCTCCTCGCGAATCTCATCTGCAGATTGGTTTGTTGTAGCTTGAACGACAAATGTGTTCTTTCCAATATCAGACTTTCTAGTGCTCCAAGATTTGTTGTTCCGAGAGATCTTTTCCAGTTTCTCCTCAATCTGCTCAAAATTGCACTTACGATATGAACCTCCAGTAATAGTATCAAACACTGCCTTAATGTTGTCATCCTGACCTCGGTAGAAATATTCCTTCAACGACTCATCATCAATCTAGTGATTTGGGACACTTCTTATAAAAGCAGTGAACTTATCCCAGGAACTACTTACAGACTCACCAGGTAGTGCTACGAAGTTGTTGAGTTTATCCTTGTGGTTTAGCTTCTTTGATACAGGGAATAATCTTGCCAAGAATGCATTTGTTAGTTATTCCCAGGTGTAGATTGAGTTATAAGGAAGCTCATTAAACCATACTGCAACATCACCGGTTAATGATAGAGGGAATACCCGCAAACCAATGACATCCAGGTCAATGTCCGGTCGACCCACACAACTTTTGCAAACACTTCTCAGCTTTGTTACATGCGCATGTGGATCCTCCGTGGCCAGACAGGCAAGCAACCTTCTCGCCGTAAGCATCAGCATCAAACTGCTAGTCACCACATATGTATTCCCCGGAGGTAGAGGGGGTAGAACAAGAGGTCCATCAGATTCAACAGCATTAAAGTTGACCCTATAGTTACGTGCAGTCTTGGCCCTGGTTGATCTTGTACCCTCACTGCATCTCTCAATAAAGTCTCAGCTTGAATCTGATTATTTTCATCACCAACCCTCGCAGGCTACAACCCAACACCGTCACCTACTTCTCCTCTGATAGGATTAGCTGGCACTCCTTGATTATTCATTTTCCGCAAAGTTCTGTTCTGGATCGTAGGGAGTAAGTGGTTCTCCTTGACTTCGAGTACTTGGCATACACTAAAGTAGGAACCTGAGAGAGACGAAAACAAAAGAAAAAGTAAAATTAGGAAATATTTGACTAAAGTTTAATAATGTAGTTAAACTAAATCTAAAAGCCTTATTCCTCGGCAGTGGTGCCAAAATTTGATACGCTCAAGTTACACCTCACTAAAGAAGCATAAGCGATCGTTATCAAGTAAAGAACCCAACTTGTAGGTTGGGGTCGATCCCACGAGGAATATGGTTTAGACTTAAACTTAACTGATGATTATATTCGTTTAGTCAATGTATTTCCAAAAACAAGTAATTAAAAGGGGGGATTTGTGAAACAAATTCAAGAAGTTATATAAGTATTCAGTGAGCAAGATTCAAACTTTAGTTATTATCAAGATGAGAAAGTAACTAGGGTGTACGTGTTCCCCATAAGCTCATAACGTGGTAATCCTAGTAATAGCAATCCTTTCCTAGTGTATTACATGCAAAGTGATAAGTTAAGTACCTCTAATTCCTTGGTCCGGGAACTAGAGAATTTCACCCCGCACCTTGGTTCGGCTACGTATGTATAATTTACTAACCTTTAACTTTACCTCATATTATACATCACATCGATGTATGGCTTAGTTTTCACCCTCACACCAATCGACATTAGACTATTAGATAGTATCACACTAAATCTATGTTGATAATTCTTTTCTTATTAACTACCTCCTTGGTCCGGTAAGTAGCAAGAAGGCGAGTTCTAACGTGTGCACTCGTTAAAAAGAATTCTAAACGAAAGAATTATCAATGCATGCAACAACACTATTCAAGAATTGCTTAGTTACTATTCATACTTTATTAATCGCTCATGGTTCCCACAACCCTAGTTGTGCATTTAGTTACCCATATTAGCAAGAACACAATTCATATTGTTAGAAGGAAAAATTATGAGCTTACGTAGTAAGAATGATAAACCCAGAATTTCAACTTGAATTTCCAAAGAAAAATCTTCAAAACGAACTTAGGAGATTAAGAATTGCTAAAGTTGCAAGTTAATCTTCAAAACCAAAAGCTAGAACAAGAATAATAATGTCCAACCCCCAAAAATGAGGTTTACATGCCATATATATAGAAAAAGAAGTCCTAACTAAAAAGGAAACGAAATAAGGAAATAATGTTTCAGGACGCATCTCCGATCTACGACACTGACCTACGTACCATTGATTGAACTATGGACCGTTGATTGACCTACGGTCCGTAGGTCCCTTCCGTGGCTCAGGACTTAGGCAATTTTCCAATCTTTAAAATTTTTCACTTCTCTGAATCAATCGACGGATCCACAGTACGGATCGTGGATTGATCTACGGTCCGTGGATCCTCCTCCGTAGCTCCATACTTAGAATCTTTGAAATCAGGTACTGGAACCCCTCTCTGAGTGATTTGACAGAACAACAGTACGGCCCGTAGGTCGATCTATGATCTGTGGTTTGCAACCATGGTTCCACACTTGGTCAAGAATTCCCTAATTTTCCTTCAAGCCTTGTCTGCCCATCTACCGTTATAATCTACGGAGCGTGAATGGACCTACGGTCCGTAGAAGCACTTTTCTGCACATCTTCAGTTGTGTCTCTCAGTTTCCACGTCTGAACATATTTCCTGCAACCATGATAAAAATACATAAAAACCAATACAAAATGGCCCTAGACACACACAACTCTTAAGTGAAATGTATTAAAAATACCGTAAACTCATGGTACATCACTGATTAGACTTTTTGGCTTGCCTATCTCTCATTTTCCCACACTTTCAACTTTTCAACCTGCACAATCAACACCTGTTATTCAACCGCAAAATTAAAATCATAAAAACTTAGGTTGCCTCCCAAGAAGTGCCTTATTTAACATCGTGGCACCACAAAGATATCAATTCAAGCTTCATTTTTGGGATCTCCCTTTGTGTCACTCGATAACCCTCATTTTGGTCTTGGATTCAAATGAGTCGAGATTTCACCCATTTGTGTCCCTAGTTGTTTGATGGACACGAAGTGAGAAGTCACCGTTTGGTTAAGAGTTGAGATGTCATCTTTTATTTCTTTCAAAACTTTTTCCGACCCTTCCACTATGGTAAGAATGCGTGAACGTATATCTTTCGTACGGAAACTCTCTGGATCGACTCTTCGATCTTTTGGCTTTTGACGCTCATGGGGAGGCACGTACTTGTCCTTGTCCTCTTCTCTTTATTTCCAATTGTTTCCACAATCACGCCACTCCCTCTCACTGTCTCTCCAACCGTCATCTCAATCTCTGTTCCAACCTTGATTCCCGCCCGGACTTAGATAGCTCGGACGGAAACCTCAACCTTGATTCGCAAGGAAGCTCACTTCCTCATTGTATAAGGCATCAAAATTCTCATCATCAGGGTTCACCCCGCTAACACCAACATCATTCACAGCTCTAGTGCCACTTCCCATCACATTATTTGACAAGAGATCCAATTGGGTCATCATTTTAACCATGTTTTGGTCCCTCTGTTTTTCTGTTAAATATGTTCCTTTGTCATCCTAAATGTCAAGGGCAACACTTGATCTTCTCTTGTAAGACAAGCTCGATAGATTTTGGTCATACCATTAAGACAAGTAGAAGCAACCTCAAATGGATGTTGCATGATACCTCCTTGAACAAGTTGATCAGCCACTCCTTTGTGCACCAAATCTAGACTCCGGTACAAATATTGTAACAAGACGTTGTTTTGGAGTCCATGAGTCGGGGATTGAAGTAGCAATTTTTGAAACCGTAGCCAAGTCTGGTAGATTGCCTCACCATCCAAGCATTTGAAACCTTGGATATTATCCCTCAATGGCATCATCCTCGAAGGAGGAAAGAACCTTATGTAGAAAGCTTCGGTCAATTCACGCCAAGTTATGATTGAGTCCCTTGGGAGATCGGCTAACCATTTAGTAGCTTCTCCCATCTGTGAGAATGGCAACAACCTGAGTCGAACCGACTCTTGGGATATATTCTGGAATGAGAAAGGACCGCAAATGTCCCCGAAGTTTCTAATGTCGTCGTGGGGATCTTCATGCACCAAACCACCAAATAAGCCCTTTATTTTCAAGAGTGGAAGCGTTGTGCTCGTCACGTGGAACACCGCATTCCCCACGACTGGTGGCAGCCGAATGGCACCTACATTACCCAAGTGTATGTCATTCACATTGGCCACATTTACATCATTCAGATTGCCAATATCATCATTATGGCCGAGATAGATGGCATTGCTACCGTTTATGCTCATTTCATCACCTGTTAGAAGGCAACAAACAACAACAAACTGTAAGTGCGTTCAACTATAACACAGCAAAATCACAAATCAAAATCAATAAGAGAATTCAAATAACACCACTCCCCGATAGCGGCACCACTTTTTTATAAACACATAACTAGACCTCATCCAATACTAGGTGTAGGCGATTATAATCTAGTATATAACCCAATGAAAGGTTGGGGTCAAAATCACAGGGAGCGGTACCATATCGCATTCAATTAGGAAGTAAAGCCTATGATTTAATTGGTTATAGAAGCAGACATTGTCGAAATCAAACAAACTAAGTTAAGGGTTTTACAACGAATGTCAGATGGGGGGTTTAAAAGTGTCAATTAACAACTATGATAATCACAAAAACAGGGGAGATAATAAAGTATGAAGGAATTCTTAGGGATGTGATCGATTATATGCTAATTTCTCTATATGGGTCATCGAAGTTTATTAATAAATTTCTTAATCTTTGTGGGTACTAGACTATAGATGCAATAGCTTTCTCTTGAACAACTATTACGATTCAGGTGAGTTTATCGAACCTCAACAAGCTTAACACTATAAACAATCCAAAACATTAATTTATCTACTCTTTCGAGCTACAAGGGTAGGAATGAGTTAAGATTAACTCTCTCGAGCTGAACCCACAACAACCCAATCACTACAATCATCAATCGATAGCTAGGGTTTCAAAACTTCTCTCTTGAGCAAGCCCAAAAAATTAAATTAGAACTGAATTTACAACTACAATTCATAAATTAATACTCAACTATCAATTAGTCCCACATTAAAATAACATTTAAATCATTAAAAAACAATACTCATAAGCTAATTAAGTAAATAATCACATGATCACACCCCAAGAATTGGGGTTTTAGCTACACATCATAAAAAGGAAGAAATCAATACAATTTATGGTGTCCATAATCTCGGTATTGCAATCCCAGTCTTTACAATGATCCAAATTGCTCAAAAATGAAAACCCACGTTAAAATCTACTCTAAAACTCCAAGAAACCAAGTATCAAGAAAAAACTCTAAGTTCTACTATGAAGGAATGTCCCAATTTAGGGACATAAAATTGGACTCCAATTTATGTTTTAAAAATTCAATTTATACTTTTCCGAGTTTTGGCCTTGAGGACCCATTTAGTGAGATAATTTGAGCGTCCCCGACATGGTCGGTGACGCTCCAATAGCTCAAATCCATCGCCGGATGTATGTGGTCCTTTGTCCTCAGGGTTCTGTGTCTTTAAGCGATCCAGTTAATGTCGCTGATCCGTTTGGTGGTTCACCAAGTGTCCAAATCCATCTCCAAGTTGGCTGCTCTCCAGGATTGGTAGTCTGGAAATTTAGGCAAGCTGAAGTGCCACGTGGCGATTCGCCGAGTGGCTTTGGCGATTCGCCGAGTGGCTTTGGCGATTCTTAGCTTTTGCTATCTTCAGCCTTTTTAATCTCTTTAACTTCTTTTTACCCAATAATGTCATTGTCTTGCTCCTTTTTTCTTCTTTGCTGCATATTAACATTTTAACATCAGTTTAGAGCATAAATTGGGAATTTAAGGATAATAAACTATGAAAACTATGCCCTAAAAGATTTAAAATCTAGGACTCATCAGTGTCGTCGACTGATGCGCAAACTAAAGGGTCAAAAAGGCCTCAAGTGTATTAAATTCAAAATCTTTCTTCATTTCATATTTTGCAACCTTTGCACTTTCACAGCCCAATTTTAGATATTTTTGCTTGTTAATTTCGTGTGGACCGGGGATCAATTGCTCGAGGGGATTTGTGTGCTTTTGCTTCCGTACTTGCTAGACTAGCATTCTTTTGTCTACTTTTAAGGTTGGTGTTTCGAACCCACTTAATCTTTAATATTTTGTGATGCATGCTTGAATGTTGTTGCATTTATTTCTAAATCTTGTGTCATTAGTGGATTTTAAAGTAGGGCTGCTTTCATTTGATGTTTGTATGCGTGTTTTAGCCTATACTTGTTGAATCCCGTGTTTGAACAAAATGAAATTGCGGATAAGTGTTTATTATATATTGGGTATTGTGTGGTTGAAGTCTGAGTAACCCCAACTACACCAATTGACTAACTTTTCCCAATGATAGAGCGGATAACGTCATTCTTAAGGGCAAAAGACGTCAATTGGTCAATTTTGTACAAATCGGGGGAACTCTGAGTACCCCGAGGTCATTAGTGGTATGGGTCTGAATTTTATTGCATAGAATAGGTGTTTAATTTCATTATCATGGGTTGTGGGTTAGAAATTGGAGGTCGGGGTAAAAAATTGGCACGAAGGACTTTTCGGTGAGCTTAATCGAGCTTGCCGAATGGTTCACCAGTTTACCTTATGACTCCTGGATCACCTTTTTATCATCTAAATTTGGAATTTTTTCTGTAACATTTAGCGATATGCCTGAGCTCGCCGAGTTCACTCGGCAACTCGTCGAATTTTTGTTAGATCGCCCTTTCTAAGCCACAAATTTTATAAAACATTTTGTAACATTCAGCGAGCTACTTTAGTTCACCGAAAGGTGTCGTCAAATCAATGAAAGGCCCTGGAAATCGCCAATTTGTGCTGAATTTTGAGCAATTTTATTTCGAAACATTCGGCAAGCCCGACTTGGCTCACTAAATGGCTTCAGCAACTCACCGAACTACCCGGCGAGTTTTCCTGCACATGTTTAAACTTTGATAATTTTTTTAATTGTTTCTAACGTATTGGTTTGTTCTTTGTTGTTTTGCAGGTATGGCCAAACCTAAGGTGCCAAGTAGAAATCTACCACCCCATAATCGAGCACGGGGAATAGTAATCAATAAGGGTGCTACGCCCATACGGGCTTCTCAGGCTAAACTTCCTTCGAGTATGGGGAAGAGCACAGGCAATGGCAAGGGTCCTGCTAAGCAAACTCCAGCGGAGACTAGCTCTGACAATATGGGCTTCTATGCCACCCACCTCAATACATCATAGTTGGATAGTGAGAGAAACACGAGGATAGATTGCCAATCTCCGTATTTGAGCCGGAGGACGACCACACTTTACAGATGAGGAGAGCGGAGCTGTACTCTAAGTCACTTCAGGATTTAACTAGGAAACTGGTATCTCCTACATCTCCTCCACCTCTAGCACATACGGTTGAGTAGGTGCCTCCGGTGTTACAAATACAGGCATCCCATCCGCAGTCATTGAACAGACTAAAGGCTGTGGGATTGAGGATCATCCTAGAGGAGAATTGACTGTCTACAGACAATGTGGTAGAACGGTACCCGGAAGTGTGGAACACTATCAAGTTCCACAAACTTAAGATCTTTACCACCCCTCATTGATGCTCCTACATACCTTCTTGGGTTTGAGAATTCTATGCGGAATACGGGAAATTGGTGCCTAGAGAGAAGAAGAAGGCCAGTTTGTTTGCACCGGTGGACCATGTAGTGGTGCGGGGAAGAATGTTAAATGCAGCAGCACCAACATTAATGAGGTGCTAGGGTGTACAATGAATGTGATACACTTCTTGGTGGATTGGATACAAAATAAGACCCTGGATGACTTGAAGGGTTGGTTGTCTCCTCTGATCACAGACATCACACTGCCATGGGTTGAGGCAGGAGTTCCGATAGAGAAGAAGGATTTGAATGTGGCTGCCAGGTTTTTGTTTGGGTTTATCAGCAGCATTTTGATGCCCTCAGAGAATGAGTCCATACTCTGGCATCCAAAGGCTGCATTGTTGGGAAGCATCATGGACTGGGATAGACTAAATATCGGCCTGATTTTTGAGTAGGGAATGGCCATAGGGGCCAAGAAGAATCAGACTTCTCTCTTGTTCCGGTGTTGATCACCGAGCTATGTCGACATGTTTGAGTGCCTTTAGTAGAGAAGACGTATGTGGAAGTGACTCCCACTTCCTCTAGTGACATCCGTAGGATCTAAGCCGAGTACACTAGGGATGAGGCTGAGAGGAGGAGAGTTGTACCGTTGGACACTTCCCCAAATGTTGATGTAGAGATGCTTGAGCCAGACACAGTCCCTCCTACTCAAGTCGGTGAGCCTTCAGTTACCCGTCGCACTTCTAATTTTATCCCTTCTAGTTTAATTTTTGCTCCTTCCTCTAATATTGTTTCTCCTGCTGCCTCCCGGCCCCATTGACCCAAGCTATTATGTTCGAGATGGGTCATCTGGCCCAATCTGCTGATGTGTGTACCTCCCGGATAGAAGTTGTTGTTCCTGGGATGATTGAGTTGGCCATTATCGTTGTCTTAGCTCCTATCTGGGCTGAGTTTAGAGAGAACTAGAAGATGATTATTGCCCATGACTTTGCATTAGATGCCCTCACGGTGAGAGTGGAGGCATGTGAGCAGGGTAGGAGTCAATCTAATGATGTGGTGGCCTTGAGAAATGGTATTAGTGTCCTGAGACGTGATGTGGATGAGCTTAATTCCAGTGATCTGGCTATGTTCTTCGGCATGGTGGACCTTCCTAAAATCTCGAGCATAGAGTTTCCAGCCATTTCTGACATCCATCCGACTACTACGATCGTAGATGTTGTTATGGATGATAATGCCAAGTCAGATGCTCCCGAGAGTGATGAGGAGGAGATTGGTAGATGAGATGCAACAGTGCATGATGACTTGGAGGACCTCATGGGGAAGATGGTGTAGACAGCTGTGGATGCATCTCTTCGGGATACATCTAGGGTGGGCTCAAATGGAGTAAAGGATGGAGCAGAGCCGGGGACTGACTCCTAGACTGAGGGAGTCACAGATAGATAGAGTTCACCTCAGGCTTAGCCTGAAAAGGGGATCTTGACTGTCTTTTAGGTTTATTTTTAAACTTTTTATTTCGTTCACATTTGAGGACAATTGTTAATTTGTTTGGCGGGGTGAGGTATATTCATACCTACCTCTTTTGGGTTGTTTTTGTGGATAATTTGTTTGTGAATGTTATTTTGTGAATTCTTAATTTTGTTTGTGACTATATGTTTTTTTATCCATTGGTTTTTAATGTGAATGTTGGTTTTGACCCAAATTAAAAATTTGTCACCTCTTGATGTTTGTGATGTGGTTGTTCTCTTGCAAATTTGAGTGTCCGTTGCGATCAATACCGATGACTTGAGTATTGCTCTTGATTGAACGATATGTGTGTGTGATTCCAATGAGGCAAATTTGAGTGGCATAAGTCATCTGTGAACTCTTAGCATCTCATTGTGATTGCCCGGTTGTTGAAATGAATCTTGTGATAATCGTTATACGCGATCTAAAATTATGGAGTCTTGTTTGATGATTGTGTTAAATGTCATGAATGGTGAGGTTATCTTGAAATATGTGTGTGATAATACCTAGAACTTGACCCGTTTGTCAAATCAACTAATGTAGGTGAATGATAGAGATGATCTTAGGCACAATTTGTAGAGAATGAACCAAATTTCCATATACCTCTTTGTGACCACCTTGTGAAAGTGTGAACCTTGATTGGCACCATTTGGGCCTAACCTTTTCTTTGGATGAAACATGAGCACGTTTGACTTCTTTTTCCCATTACCTAAAACATTCATGAAGAATTGGTCCTTCTGAATAGCCAACTTAGGCCAAAATCCTAAGTTGGAGGCTTAGTGAAAAAGTAGGAAAGTCAAGAAGTTTGAGAAATTCTACCTTGAAGGATCTTGTTGAAAAAGATGGAACCCCTCCATATTAAAAAAAAGAGTGAAAGAAGAAAAAGGTTGAAAAAGAAAGAGAATACTGCAATAAAGTTTGTGCAATGGATAAAAGAAATGGGGTATCCAAAGAAAAGGAGAAAAAGTGAAATGCAGGTCATGCTTCATGAAGGTAGAAGTTACTAAGCTTAAGTGATCATCCATTTACCCTCAGCACTGTTACAAGCCTTGAAAAACTTTGTGATCTTGATTGATCTTAGTGTCATTTGGATTGGAAATACGGGCAACCCTATGGGGAGAATCATGCATGTGTTTATATTTGAGAGTGTGAGAGTCTCTTTTGATTCCTAAATTCGGAAATTTTGATGAGCTTTGTGTGAGCATGGAATCTTTCTTGATGTGAGGGCATTCGAATACTCTTGTTGAGCTTGGATTATTTTTTTTTTAAGCAAGCATTGTGAGCTTGAGTTCTATTTGATGATGGCTAGTCACAGTTTGAAACTTTTAGTTCACAATTGAACATTATATCGGTAGATTAAACCTGTTGTGCATTCATGTTGGGTTTTGAGTAGCACTATTTGTAGACATCTCTGTTGAACTGATTGATCTTTTGTTTTACTTGAGGAAAGGTAAAAGTTTAAGTTTTGGGTATTGATGAGTCAGAGATTTCGACTCAATTAGAGCTTAGTATAAAAATTTTAAGTGTCCTCAGTGCCTATTTTAGGCTCTAAACTGATGTTAAAGTGCGAATTTGCAGCAATGAAGGAAAAAGAGCATGGCAAGGACATTACCTGGAAAAAAAGAACGGATAAGCTGAAAAAGTTGAAGACAAGCAAGGCTGATGATCGCCAATACTACTCAGCGAGTCACCGAGTGGCTCTTCAGCTCGCCAAAAGTTACAGCAGGCATCCCAGGGAGAAAGCCAACTCAGCGATAAAAGGTGAGGTTTCGGTGAATTACTGACTGGATGGGCGATGGAAATACTGATTGCCTAAAGTCACAAAAAATATATGGTGAAGAGTCAAGCAAACAAGGAGATGGATAAGAGCAATTGGCGCATCGTTGACCTGGTCGGCGATGCTCAACTTACTCCGCCGAATGGCTCCCAAGCTAAAAATTTGGGAACGAAATAAATGGAATTTTGAAAAGAAGAAAGAGAGTTCCCTCACAATCTAATATTTGGTTTTTTTTATATAGAACACTCTAAATATTGTTTTTAGTCTTTTGAGTAGGAATTTAGAGTTGGGTTTTGATTTTGAACTGATTTTGACCATTGTGTAGACTTGCAATTTGTTACCCAAACTGATGGAGAACATAGTTGGTAACATTTTCTTCCCTTTTACAATGTTTGGCTAAAACCCCCATTCTTGGGGGTGTGATTATGTGATTAAATGTTTCAACTTGTTTATGGGAGTTAGTTTTTAATGATTTAATTGTTGATTTGAAGTGGGTTCCATTGATAGTTGATTTTTAGTTTATGAATTGTACTTGCAAATACAGTTCTAACTTAGCATTCAACGCTTGCTTGAGAAAGAGGTTTTCAAATTAAAGCTATCAATTGATGATTGTAGTCACTGGGTTATTGTGGATTTAGCTTAGGAGAGTGTGTCTGAATTCAATCCTACCAATCTAGCTCGAAAGAATAGATTAATTGAGGTTTTGGGTTGTTTAGTTTGTTGGGCTTCTCGAGGTTAAAGAAAACTCTCTTGATTAGTAATAGTTGATTGAGAAATAGTTGTTAAACATAAAGCCTAGCCTACTCACTAAGATTCAACGTCTTTTAATTGATCACATCCCCAAGGATCCCTCTCTACTTGATTACTCCCTTGTTTTCGTAATTTATAATTGCTCACTCTAATCCCCCCTCAATTGACACTAGCTGTCAAACCCCTGCAACTTACTTTAATTGTTTCGAAAATATCTACACATACAAATGATTAGAACACTCCTTTAACTTCGTAATTGAATTATCTACCGTATCACTCCATGTGGGATCGACCCAACTCTTCGTTGGATTTATACTTGATTGTGACCGCCTACACTTAGAATTAGATGAAGTGTAGTTGAGCGTTATCAACTATCTCCTTTGTTTTTTACCTTGTTTCCTGCTCCTATTGTGCGTGTCAAAATCCCAATATTTTTCAATACTAACTCCTCCCTTTTTGATTGATGTTCTCCTCTTTATCTACCACTAGTGATTTTTGTTGTTGTACTACCTCTTTTATTACATTACGTGTTTAATGTGATAGTTGATCATGCAGGATATTAATGGGAGATGTTATTTTATAGGTTGCCATTTGGATTTGAATTATCTCCTTACTAATTGACTGATACGACACCATATTATCACCAATATCAATAGGATGGCATCCCTATATTGACAAAGAATTGTCCACCCGTAAAGGTACCGGGTCAAGAGAATTTTCTTATTCCTCTTGAATGATTGTTTCACCGAGTTCAACTTGCTCATCTTTTTTCTGTTCTTTAGGTACCTCATCTTGAGATTTGGCTTCTGCTGACAGGCTCCCCTCACCACTTTTCATCTCTACAATTTGCTTATCAATCTGTGTAACTAATTGTTATGTAGTTGTAATTCCATATTCACCTGCCCGTGCTATCCCATCATATTTTTTCCTTGTGCTCTGGTTACATGTTGAACCAATGCCCCTATATTTTGATTATGTGTCTCTCTGTTCCCATCCATATTAACTATGTGCTCGTCACTAGTGTCTGATTTTCCCTCCTCCCTATCTAGCACTGCAAATGAATTATTAGTTGTGATCCTTTTTCTGGAGTGTTTCCTTGTCATTCATTAACAAATTTCTTTCCTTTGTGCAAACTCTACGTGTGGGATTCCGATGCTTTCTGAATTGTGCAAATCTTCTTTTCAATGTCTCCTCGGGACCATTGTCCACCTCCTCCATCATTTGTTGTTTGCCTTTATCCTCATTCTCCATATGAATTGTTCTCAACTCAGGATGTACGACCCACCATTCCATCTCTTCGTGACCCTGCATTTTTCATGCCTTGCAATATTTTATCACTATGTCCTATTGAATCTTTATCCTCCCTACTCTTGATGCCTTTGTTTATTCATTGAAAATCTCCATCTCCACATATTTTGTAGATTTTGATAACAAGTCAACTTGTACATTGACCCTAGCACAACAAGATCAGGTCATTTTAATAGTGACCTTGTCTAATAAAGAGGTTTCGCTACAACCGTAACTAGAGAAAATATGAATTCCTTCACAAAATATGTAGTCTTTAAATCCAGAAAGGAAATCCATGCCAATGCTTGATTGAGTTATTTCCTCCTCAACACTAAATTTTGCATCATATATTAATGTCCTCATCAGATAAGAATATCCATCTTTTTCCATTATGTAGTAGCTACTTTTAGACATCATATTTATAAAGTCATCTTCTCTATTAAACCTTATTAAAATGTGCCTATTACGTTGCAGTCATATCTTACAATCCCCCTTCACATTACATTGTTTAGAGATTTGCATTCGTAAGTCATCCAGGTCAGTCCAACCATAGGAAAACTTTCCTACCACAGCATATTGGAGGATTTTTATAGTATTCATTCAATCCACTTCTTCCTCCATCAAAATTATGCTAGGCACACGATTAGAAAATGTGGATTGACTATGACTCTAAAAAAATCAAATAAAAAAAAATTAAAAATTAATAACTACTGAAAGTTGTATAGAAAATTAACTATTAAAATTTGAATTTATTTTTAAAATTGTAAAAAATTGAAAGTTAGTTTATTATTACCTAATTTAACTAATTTGTCTTGAGAACTACCACATGTCTTTATCCTATGTTGCGTCTTAGCATAATTCTAGGCTATAATTTCTTCCTTTTAACTAACCATATTTATAAGAGAACAAGAGGAGTACGAACACTGCACTACATTGGTATACCTAAGGTAATAACTTGTACCAATTAAGGTCATTTTACCAAATTGACCAATCACTTTTCAAATGGCGTGTGTATTGCATCTGCAAACACGTGTGTTTCAACTTCTCAGTAAAATATGTCATTTTTCACCGGTGTGTTGGTAATGAATTTGGCATATGAGATATGCACTGCCTCTTCGCTCTTGCTACAATTTTATTTTAGGTAGTTTTCTTCCTTGTTTATATTTTTCTTCCATCCTGTTATCGTCAATACTTTGGTCAGAGGAATTTATTCTTTCTCTTCTTACTTCACTATGATGTTTTCGCTGACTTTTTTGCTTCCAAGTTTCAATGCTATCGCTCTCTTCAATTCTTTGAGATTCTACCTACCTTTAATGAATATAGGTTGGTTTTCTCTTAATATAACTTTGATGAATATAGGAACTATAATTTGGTATGTACATCTTATTTTTTATTCTTTTGCATACAGTTTCTAGCTAAGATTTCTACATGCATGTTTAACTGCCTAATTCGCACATGCATTATGTTTCTTTGATGAATTTGGTCCTTGTAATCAATTAATTTATGCAAAGCTAGACGTCTTGGAAAAATCTTAAATTTTAAAGTGACTTAAATTTGAAGTGGATTGTGTATCAAAGTTGTTTGATAGTATGCCTCGGTCAATTTATTTGAAGTTTCATGTTGTCATTCTCCTTTTTGGGTTGTGACACGATGGTCGTTATCATAAACCGAGTAAAGACACTTTGAGAAGAAAGTCAATTTATTTGACTTGGGGTACTATTGGCACAAGGTATTAATATTAATTACTATTTTTTATTGACATTCATTTTGATTTGTTTTGGTTAAGAATGTAATTTCTATTTTTTTTCTTTTTGATGACCGTGGTGTCCAGACCAGCTTTCGTTAACCTCAACTAGTTTCACAAAAAAAAATTGTGTAACACCTAGGATTTCAAAAAGCACTAAAGAGAGATTCGTAAAAATCACCCATCAGTTTTTAGTTTAGGGTAAACTTCAAATGACCATATCATTTAGCACATAAAAAATTAGGTAGCCCACACACTATTATATTGAAGGTCTTCGAGTCCTCTTTCCAACGCCGCCAAGATTGCTTAATTTCGAGCTTGGAGTAAAACGTTATGCATGTTTGAGTGAAGTCTCTCTATTTAACACATCCCATTCGTTTTTTGAAGGGGTAGTTTGGTCTTTTACTTTTTCAACTAGTCCAAGCACGTTTTTCCTCACCCAATTAATGGTCTAACCAGATGCTAAACCACTCTTGGTCATTGCTAAACACTTAGAAAAATATGAGAAGAGTTCAAGAGGAGAAAGAGCTAGGTTTTGGGAGTTCGTCAAGATCCCGTCGATTTTTGCCAAGAACATTGTTCTTTCTAGGTATGTAAATTTTCTCACAGAGTTGGACATGTTCGTCCTCACGCCATACATCTGAATTTATCCACGAAATTGTTGTATTGAAAGAGTTCTTGAGTAATTCTTGATTTTCGTTCAATTCTTTAACAATGGAGGTTGTAAATTCTTTTGTGTTGTTGATCTTTGGTAGAAGTTTGATTTCCCAAAAGTATTGTATGGAATTCCTCTTGTATTAGTGTTAGGTTTCAGAATCAAGAAGAGTTTAGGAGAATTTCCCCCATTCTAAAATAGTTGGGACTTTTGTTTGCTTGAAAAAATTGTCAGAAATCTGGGCAGGGGTGTGGGGCGGTGCGCCACCCATAGCACCAGAACTTTTGCTCTATAGTTTGGGGCCTGGAGTCCCATGCTAGTAGTGCACCCCAAACGTTTTTCATTAGTTTAGGGTTTGGTGCCCCACGTTAGTAGTACGCCAACGTCACCTGGTCCTTTTGTTTTAGTGCTTCATTCCGGACGTGTTCCTTTGAATCGTAACTACGTTATCTTCTTTGTATTAGCTTCTAAAGTCTATGTACATCCTTGAGAGATCCTACAAGTCCTAATCAGATGTCTTAATTTACATTCCAAATTAAAGTGAGTTTAAGAGGAAAGTTCAAGACGTCTTTTTGAGTCATTTTGAGAATTCTTTTGTGATCAACAATAGTTTTGAACTAAGTCTTGATAAAGTAAGTATGAGAAATGAGAAGATTCATATTCAGGAATGAGAACGAGTACAAGGGAACTAAGTATTCTCAAATGTAACACTTTTACATTTAAAAGAAAGAAACTTTGATTTCTAAGTTAGTTTATGAGTTCAGAGATATTTTGGAGTGTTACTTCTTTTAAGAGGATCTTTTGAGTAATTACCGCAAATTAAGCAAGAGTTACGTTTATACATTTGACGATGAGTTTATATATTATTGGGAGTAGTATTGATCAAAGATATGGAATGTGTTTAGACAACTCACATTCTTCATAAACCATGTCGCTAACATGGGTAACTGATTGTACTTTTTACATGACTTCTTTATTGCTTTTGAGAATAGCTTAGTGGATCCACTTAGTTGAGGTGTTCTATACCCCGACAGGGTATAGAACAGTTTTGGCAGCATGGGCGAGACGATGTATCATAACATAGCTCATAGTGATGGTTGTTGGTTAGAGAATCCCTCAAATAGGAGTAAAGAATAACTTGTTGTATTTGTATGCATCTTGAGTTAATATTGTTGTTTTATAAAGCTTTAAATAATGCATCTCTTATTATTGCTTTTGTATTGGAGTTGAGTTGAGGTATGCATGTCTTCCAGTCTTATCAGTTTTGTTGTCTATGCTTTCAGTTTCCCCTTGCATGCTCGTTCATTCAATGTATTGATGTCATTCGACCTGCATATTTTTTTGATGTAGATACAGGTGTTCAAGGGCATCAACAAGAGCTTCGTTGATACCACTTGCACTCCAACTAGTTTTGGTGAGCCGCTTTGCCTTCCGGAGAGCTTCACACTTATTTTGTTCTTTTGTTAAAGTTATCGGGGGTCCTATACTGACATCTATCTTAGTATTTAAAGCTTCGTAGATAGTTACAGTTGAGGAGTCTCTCATTGTTTTCCTTATTGATGTTTTGAGATCTTGAGACAACTACTTATTTTTTATTAAGTATTTGCAGATGCTCATTTGAGTTAAGTTCTAATTGAGACTTTTAAGTTTAATGATGCACTTTGACTCCCCATTTTGCTTGAGTAAGTCTTCTGCTAAGTAGTCATCCATGCCAAGGGTTCGCTTGAGGACCAACGATGGTTCTTGAGTGTCGACCACGTCCAGGGTGTAGGCTCAGGGAGTGACAAACTTGGTATCAAAGCACAGATTTCAAGAGTCCTAGGGTCTCTATGAAGTTGTGTTTGTAGAGTCCTTTTTATCAGTGTGAAGCGCACCACATCTATAATTAGGAGGCTACGTCATTTAGGAAACATTTCACTTTCTTTTTTCTTTTTTTTCGTGCTATAAAGTTCAACTCTATGAAGGTTTCTTCTAACTCGTGCTTACGGTTATCTTTTAAGATCAAACCTCCATAAAGAGTTTTTTGAGGACGTCCTGCTAGGACAAATGTTAGTCCACAAGGTCAAGAGGTTCCCAATGCACCAGAAGTGTGAACCCCTCAAGGGTATGTCACCAATGCTGAATTCGAGAATGCTATCCAGATGTTGACTCAGGTTGTGGCAAATTAGGTTGGTCAACAAAGAGCATGTCTTCAGGATGTACGCAAAACATCCAGAATCTATGTGCTTGTGAGAATGAATTCCCTAGACTTCACAGGGTCGAATATCAGTGAGGATCCGGAGAACATTGTGGAAGAACTCATAAAGTGTTTGATGTTATGTGTGTTGCCGATGCAAAGCGTGTAGAGTTAGCTTCATACCAGCTCAATGGTGTTTCTAGAATATGGAATGATCATATGAAGAAGATCAAGGCAGAGGGGTCACCACTTTTGAAGTGGATGGTGTTTGAAGATGCTTCTTTCCCTGCGAGCTAAGGAAAGAAAAGGTAAGAGAATTTCTGAATCTGAAACAGCAGTCCATGAGTGTGCAAGAGTGCAGCTTCAAGTTCACTCATTCATACCGCTATCCTCCTGATATGGTGGATGATATGAAGAGCATGATGAGTTTGTTTGTTTTTGGGTTATCCTGATTGTTAAGTAAGGAAGGTAAGGTGCCTATGTTGATAGGGGACATGGAGATAGCCAGGCTTATGATCCATGTGCAACAGGTTGAGGAAGATAAGTCAAAAGACATGAGGAGTTCCACAGTAAGAGGGCTAAGACAGCAAATCATGAATCTGGCCAGTAGAAGACCGGAAATGTAAATTGGTCATCCTTTCAGCAAAGGTCAACTAGGTCTACTTCATTGTCAGCTAGAGCGCCTGCACCAAAGAACAAAACTAATTTTGGGAACCAGAACTCCCAAAATTTCAGAGCTAGACTTAATCAGTCTCAGGGTAGTATGGCACAAGGGGTTACTTGGACCCCCCCACATGTGCTAAGTATGGTAGAAACCACCTAGGAGCGTGTCATGATTGCTCCAATGGCTTCCTCAAGTGTGGTCAGATGGGTCACTTTATGAGAGAGTTCCCTAATAACAGGCAAGGTAATGGGGACTATAGAGCCCAATATTTTTCAGCGACTATAGTAGGCAGAGCTGCTTCGAGAGGAGCTATTTCAGGAACAGGTGGAAGAGCAAACCGTTTGTATACTATAACCAGTCTCCAAGAGCCAGAGAACTCACCAAATGTTGTTACTATTATGCTTAAACTCTTTACTTTTGATGTTTATGCATTACCTGATCCAGGTGCGAGTCTGTATTTCGTAACTCCTTAAATATCCATGAAATTCAATATTTTCTCCGAACGACTTCTTGAGCCCTTCAGTTTTTCCACACTTGTTGGTGAGTCTATTCTTGAAAAAAGAGTTTATCATGATTGTGTCATCTCCATCAATCATAAGGACACCATGGCTGACTTTGTCGAGCTAGAAATGGTGGACTTTGATTTTATTCTAGGTATGGACTAGCTTCATGCTTATTATGCCTCAGCTGATTGTATAACTTTAGTAGTCAAGTTTCAATTTCCTAATTAGCCAGTTTTATAGTGGAGGAGTAGTTTAGAAGTTCCTAAAGGTCGTTTCATTTCATACCTTAAGGCTAGAAAGTTAGTCTCTAAGGGGTGCATCTATCACTTATTTCAAGTTAATGGCTCTAGTGTTGACATAACGCTTATTCAATCAGTTCCTGCTATGAGTGAGTTTCCAGAGGTCTTTCCAGCTAATCTTCCCAGAGTCCCTCCTCAGAGAAAAATAGACTTCGGAATAGAAATTCTTCCTGATATTCAACCTATCTTTATTTTTCCATATAGAATGGCTCCAACTGAGTTAAAAGAGAAGTTGAGAGATCTTCTTGATAAGGGTTTCATCCGACCTAGTGTCGCACCTTGGGGCGCTCAGGTTTATTCATGAGGAAGAAGGATGGTTCCTTAGGATGTGTATATATTACCGCCATTTTAACAATGTCACCTTAAAAAATAAGTATCCTCATCTGAGAATTGATGATCTTTTCAACCAACTTCAGGGTGCCACTTGCTTCTCTAAGATAGACCTTAGAACTGGCTATCATCAGTTGAAAGTGAGAGAAAGTGGCATCCCAAAGACAACATTCAGGACTTTTTATGGTCATTATGAGTTCCCTGTGATGTCTTTTGGCTTGACCAATGCTCCTGTAACGTTCATGGATCTTATAACCAAAGTGTTTAAGTTGTATCTTGACATGTTTCTTATTGTCTTTGTCAATGACATATTGATTTATTCGTGTCACAACCCAGGGGTACACCCTAGAACAAGGCACATAGAACCCCAAAGAACTCCATATAAGCCACTTAGCATATCATAACATAAAGCCATAGAAATTATGCACAAATTTTAAAACTCTTTCCATACAATCGAAGTCATTTATAAAAGCAAGCGGAAGTCTTTAACACTATGTCACAACCATCTAAACAACTTGAATAAATCTTGGGACGCAGCCCATACAAAAGTCTAAAACATAAACAAAGACATAAAAGAAAGGTGATCACATCCTCGATGCTATGAGGACTCACCAAGTCTTCAACTCCTTGCTCTACTAGAAACCTAGCCACAAGAATGGAACTCAATATCGTCGAACCCTACATTTGATAAGAATGTAGGCAAGAGTATGTGTTAGTACAAAATGTACTAAATATGATAGCTAGCATAACATCATAAGATCATAACATAAGTGTTAGTCAACATAAGAAGTAAGCATGATCTCCAACATAGACATAATATAACCATTAGTCAACGTAAGGCATAATCCATAAACATAAGAGATACATCATATTCATAAGCATAGTCATTACTTATATCAGTTACCTCAAGTCATACTTCTGCAATGCATGGATAAGACCCCATAATCTCACCCATACTAAGTATCACTATTAGGCCAACATAATCATACTTACAATCCTTGGATCTCATCCTTATCTTAATTCTCATAGACAAGGGAATCTTTACCTTTAATCCAACATATCATGGTAGGCAACTATAGCAACAATCCAAGTTAAGCATACAACATATAAGAGAAGACTTCATCAGTAGCTTTAAGTCATACTTGTGCAATACATGGATAAGACCCCATAATCCCACCCATACTAAGTACCACTTTAGGCCATCATACATAAATGATTACAATTTATCATTTCTAAACTACCAAGGAATAGCACCATACTAGGCTAGACCAAGCTAATCATCTAGCTAACATAACTACATTATGCTAAATCAAGCTACCATGGAAAACATACTATCATGCAAGTCCAAGCTATTCAAGGAAGGGTACTATTGCTCCATCCTAGCTACCATGAAATGATTTGACCTAACCAAGTCATGCTACTATGCAAGTATACTATGATACTAGTGCAAGCTAACCTTAGGAAGGGTGTGATTTCTCAATCCAAGGTATCATGAGGTGTTATACTCAAGCTACCATGAAATGGTCTTGTCTTACCAAGTCAAGCTATTAATGAAGGGATCTTATGCCACAATTTCAATCTAGTCTAGTCTAACATGCTTGATTCATTTTAGGTGAGCATACCTTTCAACCTAGAATCATTCTATGTGAGGAAACCTTTCACATCATGTTCATTATGTGTTCATGAGAATAGCCTTTCAATCAACACATCTGCATATCATAATTATAGACACTTCACTCTTAAAGTGTTTCTTAAGCATATACTTAGGTTCTATAAGAATATGCACAATCTCATACTTTACCTCCTTGAGGTCTCTTAACCTTTCTTTAATCATCTTATCTAGAATTCTAACATTAGACATGGATACCATCACAACTCAAGTGATTCTATCAACTCATACATTCAATCATACATAAGGTAGATTAGGTGGGTGAAGTCCTTCCAGAACAATTCTCTTTAGTAGTCTACCATTATCATATAAACTTCCCTCTTAAAGCCTTAACATACATAATTTCAACATATTCGCCTTACTTTCAAAACCCTAATAATCAAAATTCATGGCTACAAACCTTACTCTCAAAGCTTTACCTCTTACAATCATCATACACACCTAGATCACAAGACATTCTAGTCACATGCTTCATTCTTAAGAAATTTTAGTCGTATATCATCATAAATGCTAAATCTCAAGCATTACTAATCATGATCCATTATAGATACTTTAATCTAATTCAATTCATGTCTATATGCTTTCATTCTCAAACAATTACTACACATATCATCAACCTTAGAAGATCATCTCTAAATCCTCTATTTCCCTTTTCAAGGCAAAAACCCACATTACTTCAATTTCATCAATTAGACTAGGGTTAGACATGAAAAACATATAATTTCATCATAATAACATGATTCACTACTAATTCCATCATAAACAATAAATATCCACTCAATTGGATCCATATTCAACTTAATCGAGAATATTGGAAGGAACCCTAACTTGAATTGGGGATTTCATCTTCACAATTGGGGGAAATCTAGGGGACTCCATAGATGGAAGAATACATGTATGAATAAGCTATAATAGATTGATTATAAATACTTACAAAGCTAGGAAGATCGGAGGAATTTGACTTAGCCTGATTATTTTCGTCTTCTTCTTCACTTTCTACAAAGAGGATTTCTTAGAGAGAATTCGGTTCTTTTTGGTGAGTGTAAATAATGACTAGGATCAATGAATTTAGGGGTCTAAAAGCTTTATATAGGTGTTCTAAGTAAGGTTAAAATGACACCACTTAACCCCTAATTAATTCCGAAAATTCCATAAAGCCTCCCACTTAACCGCCTAATCACCCACTGCCTCACCCACAAAACCACCCCCACAAGCCATGGGTGGACCCACGGGGCATGCTGGTCAATCGTGGGTGGTTCTCTGCAACACAGTTTTTGTGACCATAACTCACGACCCCTCACCCAAGGAGCGTGGGTCCCTTTGTGGGTGGATTGTTTTGGGGCAGTCTTCTAGGGTCCTCCTCAAGGACCCTTGGTTGGTCCTTGGGGAGTTGTACCTTAACGTTCTTACCTTCAACCCTTCATTTTAAGTAGGGGGAGTTTTTTACTACTCTAACCTTCCCATCAAGCTCTAGTTTAGCCTACTAATTTCTGGGGTGTTACAATATCTCCCCCTTGGGAATATTCATCCTTGAATAATTATTCTAAACACCTCTTAAAGGAAATGACTCTAAACTAGCAGCCAATTAAGCATGCAACTCATCTAAATGCACATAATCAAAAGAGTAAAACTTCATCTCCAAGCTAAACATACTTCAATGCAACACAATGAAGTAGGAACTATATCTAACAACCCAAAAATGCATGAAATTCTCATAACTAGTCATGTTCAAGAAGGAACTACAATATCCTAGCTAAAACATGCTCAACATACACTGATGGAGCCTATATTCATTCTATACCCAAGCATACATCCAAGGAGGAATATCTCAACTCCTAGCTAGGACATGTTCTTCTATTCATCTCATGATGTTCTATAGGCAGCTCTACTCAATGCACTCTAACATGAGCAAAACAATTCACATAAGTCATTCATATTAAGACTTAAGCTTTTCCATGAATATGCATATAAAGAAATCATGGCCACACATATGCACACCATCTCCCCCTTGGGAGTAAACCTAGGTGGACTTTCTAAGCACCATCTCTTTCAATTCTAAGGTTGGATCTAATCATCACTAAGCTTTCACATCCATCACACAAGAGGATTCTAAACCATGGTGAATTACACTACTACTCTTTATAGGATTCTACTAATTGGACATCCCAAGGTATCTTCCAAACACCCTATTCATCAAATCTTTCAACTTACCCAAAACTCAAAATGGCCAAGTAGCGTTCTACCATCAATAATATAAAACAACAGTGAAGCTCATTCATACTAAAAACAACATCAAAGTCTAGCATATCAAGTCACAAAATACAAGTAATCCAGAATCTAATAAAGCATAAAACACATACCGGTAGCAGCATTCGTAGGTCACTCTTGTTCACCTCTAGCTTGAAGAGAATAGAACTTGTTCTTCTTTGGAGCATCCCCATCTGAACCACTAGGAGCAACTTGCGTACCCTCTCTTGTAATAGACTTTGCCTTTGGACAATCTCTCATCTTGTGGCCACTTTCACACAACTAAAACAACCCTCTCTACCGGCCAAACACCTTCATTCATGTCTCTTTCCACATCTAGCACAAGTAGACCTTAAGGACTCATTACTAATCACGTATGTCTTAGGGTTAGACACCCTATCTTCTTTATACTTGGAAGCATTAGAAAATCCTTGTTTGGAAAGCTTTGTCGATTCTTAGAGCGACCATGACCATTAGACCCATCATGAAAAGACTTATCATCATCCATTCTAGACCTCTTTCTTTCCCTAGACTTTTCTTCCTTGAGTTTCGATTCCTCAATTTGTTGGGCATACACTATAAGACGTGAAATATCCATATCACCAATGCGCATTGTCGTATGTCATTTTTTTGCTACTAAGTCGGACACTCCCATCATAAACTTATTTATCTTAGCCCTCGAATCTGCCACTAAAGTTGGAGCATACTTGGATCGTTGAGTTAATTTCTAGGCATACTCCTTAACGCTCATGCTACCTTGCCTGAGGTTAATGAACTCTTGCATTTTAGCCTCCTTCAATTCTATGGGAAAGAACCTATCAAGAAATGCCAGCTTGAACACTTCCCACTCTATGGGACCCGCTCCTACCGGCCTACCATCTTTCCATTTACTAAACCACACTTGAGCAACACCTTTCAATTGGTAAGCATCTAACTCCGCTTTATCTACCGAAGTCACCCCCATAATAGCACGGTACTTTATAAACCTCATCTATCCAAAATCTTCGGAGGGTTCATTCTCATAAAATCCCTCACTATTAAAGTCACGGAATTCACATTAGGATTCACCAGAGCTACAACCTTTCTATTGGCTTGCACCATCATGGCTTGAGCCAACATTTGAAAAGCCAACTTAATCTCTGCTTTCGACATGGTCGAATGATCAATAGAGACTTTAGGAGGAGCTTGGGGAGGAACCTCTTGATCTACATTGTCTTCCTCAATCCCCTTAGCATTTACCCTTGTATTAGCCATATCCTGAAAACCATTGGGCACTAATTAGGAGAAAGACCTTTTAGAGTTAAACTTTTATGGTACGACTTAGAGAATGAAGAAGTGAAGTTTCCTAAGCATCTAATAGCCTCTCATTCATAAATGTGGCGCACTTCACACGTATGAACAAGACTCTACTAGACGTGGTTTGAAACATCCTAGAATCATTCTAAACCTTGTGCTCTGATACAAAGTTTGTCACGACCCATGGGTACACCCTAGATGGAACAAGGCACACAGAACCCTGAAAGGACTCCATGTAAGCCACTTAGCATATCATAACATAAAGCCATAGAAATGATGCGGATATTCTAAATCATTTTCCATACAATCGAAGTCTTTTATAAAAGCAAGAAGAAGTCTTTAACACTATGTCTCAACCATCTAAACAAATTGAATAAATCTTGGGACGCAGCCCATACAAAAGTCTAAAACATAAAACAAAGACATAAAAGAAAGGTGATCACATCCTCGATGCTATGAGGACTCAGCAAGTCTTCAACTCCTTGCTCTACTAGAAATCTAGCCATGAGAATGGAACACAATATCACTGGACCCTACATTTGATAAGAATGTAGGCAAGAGTATGTGTTAGTACAAAATGTACTTAATATGATAGCTAGCATAACATCATAAGAGCATAACATTAGTGTAAGTCAACATAAGACATAAGCATGATCTCCAACATATACATAATATAAGCATTAGTCAACATAAGGTATAATCCATAAATATAATAGATACATCATATTCATAAGCGTAGCCATTACTTAGATCTTCATAACATAAGAACTATTTCTCAAGTAACCTCAAGTAATAATTGTGCAATGCATGGATAAGACCCCACAATCTCACCCATACTAAGTATCACTTTTAGGTCATCATAATCATACTTACCATCTTTGGATCTCATCCATAGTTTAATTCTCATAGACAAGGGAATCTTCACCTTTAATCCAACATATCATGGAACGCAACTATAGCAACAATCCAAGCTAAGCATACAACATTTAAAAGAACACTTCATAAGTAGCTTCAAGTCATACTTGTGCAATGCTTTGATAAGACCCCATAATCTCACCCATACTAAGTACCACTTTAGTCCATCATACATAAATTATTACAATTTATAATTTCTAAACTACCTAATAATATCACAATACTATGTTAGACAAAGCTACTCATCTAACTAACATAACTACAATATGTAAAATCAAGCTACCATGGAAAGAATACTATCATGCAAGTCCAAGCTATTCAAGTACTATTGCTCCATCCTAGCTACCATGAAATGATTTGACCTAACCAAGTCATTCTACCAGGCAAGTATACTATGACACTAGTGTGTGATGAGTCCACAAATTGGACTCATTTAGGGCTTTATTTTAATAGAAATTATGCTTATTTTATCTCAATATCTTATGAAAACATGTAAGTTTCAGGTATTTGATGTTTGAAGGAGAGCATGGACACTACTTTGCAAAAAGGAACAAAAAGGCTTAAAAGAACGGAAAAAATGAAGGCATGAGGATTGCCTAATCAACTTTGCGAGTCACCGAAGGGTCTCACTTCGCCTTTTGTTCCAGTGTGTTGAACCTTCAAGGAAAGGATAAAGTCGGCGGAAAAAGGGAGCAGTCAGCCCATCGCAGATATGTTTCGCGAGGCAGTACTATTTCTCCCAATGACCCAGAGCACTACGATGCTGAAGGATGGTGCAAGACGGTGATGAACTACATAAAGGGGTGAATCGGTGAGTTGATTGGACATTCCGACTAATGTCACCGAATGATCCGATGCAACGCAGATTTTTGAAAACTATAAATACTCGTTGAGAGTTTTAGCTTAGTATGAAATTTTTAGTGTGGAACAATTTTTATAATTTTCATATAGAATATTAGCTTTTAATATTTTTGCTCTAACTTTGAGAGGGTTTGGAAACTAGAAGAAGAAAAGGGTTTTATCTCAAAGGATTTGGACTTGGGTCTCTTAAATTCTTCATTTTTGGCCTGTAACAAGACTTAAATTTTCATATCCGTTTGAATGCAAGCTCATTTAGGTATAAATTTTAATCTCTTGATGTGTGGCTAAAAACCCCAATTCTTGGGTTGTGAATTTGCGAATATGGGATAGATTAGTTGTTGGGTCTTGCTTGCTGATAGTTTAGATGTCGTTTAATTTTGATTTTGTTTAGTAGTTGTGGATGAATATAATGGATTTTAAGTTGCAAATACAAGTTCTCTCATGTGTTTTTGGCTTGCTCGAGAGAGAGGTCGTGAAACCAAGACTACTAAATTGATGGCCCAAAGAGTGGGTCGACATGAGGTTCAGCTAGAGAGAGTGAACCCTAGTCCCATATCCTAACACTCAGTTCAAGTGAGTGAGTTAGGTAAGGTGTAGGCTGGGCTTCATGCGGCAAGTGGATGTCTGAGAAGAACCCATTTGAAACGGGGTAAGTTACTCGAGAAAGAGCTTATTTCCATTTAAAGCTTAGCCTAGTCAAAATTATTCTATAAGTTTTCTATCAGAAGCATGTACCCAAAAATCTTGTTTATCCCATGTTCCGATCACATCCCAAAAATCTCCCTTTCATTGCTTAGATTTCCTTGATGATTTCGCTAATTTTGGCTTACTTGTGACGAAAACCCCATTTGATATTTTACACTTTTGTGTGACCACCTTTATTTACAATGTTTTTACTCGTTAACTTTCTTAGCTATGACTAGTTGGAACGAAATTTTATTTTTCTATAAATTCTCAAAACCACTCGCTTGGGACGACACCAACCCTTGGTTGGGTTATTATAATATTGCACGATCGTAGACACCCGAACTGTAAGATGTGTCATTGATTACGCAAACATCAAAATGGTGTCACTGTTGGGGAGTGGTGTTACGTGAAAGTTCTTGGTTTAAGTCAAATTCTGATTTCAATAATCATAGTTTACTAACCTTATTTTTAGTTTTGATTTTCTTTAAATTTGTTGGTGTAGGTAGGTTTCCTGAGCATGGCTGAGGGAAACAGTGGCAACTCGGCTAAGATGAAGCAAGAAGTCGAGAGGGACTTCACAATACCCACACTGGTAACTCAGCTGCACGAGTTGGCCACCAAAATAACGGAGGTGCAAAACCAGTGCAAGAGTCAAGGGAGGTACATACCTTTTCACGAGAGGAAGCAGTCTAGATGCAGGGAGAACAACCATGTCGAGGACATACTCCAAATCATTCTCCAAAAGATCACCGAACAAGATCGAATGTTGGAAGAGATGAAGGAGAGTATTGAAGTGTTGAATCAAATGGTTGGCTCTCATTCTAGATCGATCCAGCTGATCAGGGCAATCCTGAATTATTCTATGCCTCCTTCTCACTCAAACGAACTATTGGGGTTACCTATTAATACTAGGGCCAACCCAACCAGTGGGGAGTGAGTAAGGACTCGCGTCGTGCCACGATGTTAACTAAGGCGTTGTTTGGGAGGCAACCCAAAACCCCTTAATATTTTATAATTGTGTATTGGTAAAATAATGATGTGTTGTTGGTGTAGGTTGAAGTGTGAGAAGTGCTCAAAAAGTGCATGGTGGCAAGCAATAGCTCCAATTGGCGAGTCACCGAAGAGGTTGGCGAACTCGACCTTATCCGCCGTTTGACTCCAAACATCTCCAAAATTGGAGCCTGTAAAACTCGATGAGCTTTGTGAAACTATTGGTGCATCGCCGACTCTGTTGGCGATCTCGATGGAGGCCACCGTTTGAACTCCTAGGTTTACTGGAAAGTTTTGTAAAACTCGACGAAACAAGTGATTGCTCGGCGACATGCCAACTGACTCAGCAATTCAGACTAATATCGCCGGGTGCGTAAGAATTGGACGGCACTTGAGTAAAGTTGAAGGAGGGTGGCTGTGAAGAATTCGAGAAAGTGGGTTGAAAATAGGCGTGTTGGGTTGCTTAGTGATGTTGGGTAGAGCTCGTTGAATCACTCTACGACTCACCTAACGTCCCCACCTTGCCTTCTTTTTAATGCTAAAATTGTGGAAGGTCTACACCCAAAGTCATAGAAGAACCAGGCCTCCCTGACAGATGGAGCAACCGCATAGCCAGGATCACTTCTTTACCTCCCTATTTGTCTTACTTATTTTTATTTTTGGGTACTTTTAATCGCATTTGAGGACAAATACGTTTGTTTGTAATAGGGTGAGGCCCACTCCTTTGTGTGTTATTAATGTTTATGTTTCGCTTATATTTGGGTTGATCTGCTTTAAATTTTGTCATATCTGTTTCTGTGGATGTTTGAGCTCATGGCTCCTTTTGTTTTTAATTGCAAAATGATGTTGACCCTTCCGAAAAATTTTAAATTTTTCGCACATTTTTGCCACCTGCTATATGCTCTTGAATGTGGATGTTCTTTTGCAAAAATTTGATTCTCGGTTCCAATCAATACCGATGATTTGAATAGTGCTCTCAATTGAACGAATATGAATGCGCGGCTACAATGAGGCCAAATGAAGTTGCATAGACAATATGTGAACTCTTTGCATCTCATTTTGACTAGCCTAGTGTCGAATTGAGTCTCTTGTAATAATCATTACACACTAGCAAAAGTGTGGAGTCTTGTTTGACTGTAGTGTCAATGCCTACTGTGATGAGCGTACTTTGAACCATGCATGATAGATCCTAGAGTTTTCCCCGTTGGTCTGGTCAACTGAGTGATTCTATCTCTTGATATGATATTAGGCAACTTCTAAGAGTGTGAACCAATTTGACATATATCTCTTTTGTGACCTACCCTGTGAACGTGTGATTATCTTTTGAACACCCCTTAAGCCTTACCTTTCTTTGGAAGAAACTTGATGAAACCATAACCTTTCTTTATCCACTACCTATACTCTTCATGAAGTTATAGTTAGTATGAATAACCAACTTAGGCCAAAAGCCTAAGTTGGGGGTGTGGTAAAAAGAGAAGGGGAAGTCAAGAAGTGCAAGGAAAGTTTCCTCTTACCTATGGTTTTAAAGAAAATGGAACCCCTCCATATGAAAAAAAAAGAGAAAAAAAGAGAATGAAAAAGAAAGTTGTGGAATAAAAGTACAAAAGAAATAGGGTTCCCAAACAATCCATGGAAAGTGAATAATAGGATAACTTATGAGAACTAAAGAGAATGATGAAGGAAAAGGAAAGAAAGTGTTTTGAACATCACATTTCATGAGGATTAAAGTCACTGAGCCTAAATAACCATACCTTTGCACTCAGCCCCATTACAAGCCTCGAAAAGACCTTTTTTTATTTTGAGTGAGCAAAAACAAATGTTGATTGGAAAATATGGGGCAAACCTATGGGTGAAAGCATACATTATGTTCCTCCTTGTTAAACTGTGAATCATCGTGTGATTATGGAATCATTCTTTCTGTGAGGGCATTCGAATACTTTAGTTGAGCTTGCATTTGCATTTGAAGCAAATATTGTGAGCATGAGGTTCTTTGATATGGTAAGTCACAACTAGAATCTTTGAGTGCACATTTGATCTTTGCATAAGTAAATTGAGTCTTGTTTTGTGAATTCATGATTAAGTCTTATGTAGCACTGTCCGAGACACCCTTTTTGAACATCTAAACTTGAGTTTGCTTGAGGACAAGCAAAAGTTTAAGTTGGGGTTGTTGATGAGTCCACAAATTGGACTCATTTAGGGCTTTATTTTAATAGAAAATGTGTCCTCAAAAGCTTATTTTATCTCAATTTCTGATGAAAATGCGTAAGTTTCAAGTATTTGAAGTTTGAAGGAAAGCATGGACACTACTTCACAAAAAGGAACAAAAAGGCTGAAAAGAAAGAAGAAAATGAAGGCCTGAGGATCGCCGAGTCCACTTGGCGAGTCGCGAAGGGTCTCACTTCGCCTTTTGTTCTAGTGTGCTAACCCTTGAAAGAAAGGATCAAGTTGGCGGAAAAAGGGAGCAGTCCATGCATCGCCGAGATGTTCCACGAGGCAGTACTATGTCACCCAATGACCTAGAGCACGATGATGCTGAAGGATGGTGCCAGGCGGCGATGAACTACATCAAGGAGTGAATCGCCGAGTTGATCGGCGATTCCGACTAATGTCGTCGAATTATCCGCTGCAGCGCAGATTTTTGAAAACTATAAATACTTGTTGAGAGTTTTAGCTTAGTATAAGATTTTTAGTGTGAAACAATTATTATAATTTTCATATAGAATATTATCTTTTGATATTTTTGCTCTAAGTTTGAGAGGGTTTTGAAACTTGAAGAAGAAAAGGGTTTTATCTCCAAGGATTTGGACTTGGGTCTCTTGGATTCTTCATTTTTGGCATGTAACAAGACTTAAATTTCCATACCTATTTGAATGCAAGCTCATTTAGGTATAAATTTCAATCTCTTGATGTGTGGCTAAAAACCCCAATTCTTATGGTGTGATTTTGTGAATATGGGCTAGATTAGTTGTTGGGTCTTGCTTGCAAATACAAGTTCACTCATGTGTTTTTGGCTTGCTCAAGAGAGAGGTCGTGAAACCAAGACTACTAAATTGATGGCCTAAGGAGTGGGTCGACATGAGGTTCAGCTCTAGAGAGTGAATCCTAGTCCCGTATCCTAACACTCAGCTCGAGAGAGTGAGTGGGGTAAGCCGTAGGCTGGTCTTTATGCGGAAAGTGGGTGTCGGAGAGAAACCCATTTGAAACGGGGTAAGTTGCTCGAGAGAGAGCTTATTTCCATTTAAAGCTTAGCATAGTCAACATTACTATTTAAGTTTTCTATCAGAAGCATGTACCCAACAATCTTGTTTGTCCCATGTTCCAATCACGTCCCCAGAATCCCCCTTTCATTGCTTAGATTTCCTTGTTGATTTCGCTAATTTTAGGTTATTTGCGACAAAACCCCCATTTGATATTTGACACTTTTGTGTCACCCCCTTTATTTACAATGTTTTTACTCATTAACTTCTTTAGCTACCACTAGTTGGAATGAAATTTTATTTTTCTATAAATTCTCAAAACCACTCCCTTGGGACGATCCCAACCCTTGGTTGGGTTATTATACTATTGCATGATCGTAAACACTCGAACTATAAGACATGTCATTGATTACACAAATATCACTGTGATTTCTCAATCCAAGGCTACCATGAGGTTTTATACTCAAGCTACCATAAAATTGTCTTGTCTTACTAAGTCAAGCTATTCATGAAAGGATCTTATGCCACAACTTCAAGCTATTCTAGTGTAACATGCTTGATTCATTTTAGCTGAGGAAACCTTTCAACCTAGGATCATTCTATGTGAGGAAACCTTTCACATCATGTTCATTATGTGCTCATGAGAATAGCCTTTCAATCAACACATCTACATATCATAATCATATACACTTCATTCTCAAAGTGTTTCTTAAGGATATACTTAGGTTGTGTAATAAGATGCACAATCTCATACTTTACCTCATTGAGGTCTCTAAACCTTTTTTTAATCATCATATCTAGATTTCTAACATTAGACATGGATGCCATCACAACTCAAGTGATTCCATCAACTCATACATTCAATCATACATAAGGTAGATTAGGTGGGTCAAGTCCTTCCATAACAATTCTATATAGTAGTCTACCATTATCACATAAGCTTCACTCTTAAAGCCTTAACACACATAATTCGTAATATTGGCTTTACTTTCAAAACCCTAGTAATCAACATTAATGACTGCAAGGCTTACTCTCAAACCTTTACCTCTTACAATCATCATACACACCTAGATCACAAGACATTCTAGTCACATGCTTCATTCTTAAGCAATTTTAGTCATATATCATCATAAAGGCTAAATCTCAAACATTACTAATCATGGTCCATCATAGATACTTTAATATAATTCAATTAATTTCTATATGCTTTCATTCTCAAGAAATTACTACACATATCATCAACCCTAGAAGATCATCTCTAAATTCTCAATTTCCTTTTACAAGGCATAAACCCACATTACTTCAATTTCATCAATTAGACTAGGGTTAGATATGGAAAACATGTAATTTCATCATAATAACATGATTCACTACTAATTCAATCATAAACAATCAATATTTACTCAATTGGATCCATATTCAACTTAACCCACAATATTAGAAAGAACTCTAACTTGAATTGGGGATTTCATCTTTATAATTGGGGAAAATCTATGGGAATCCATGGATGGATGGATCCATGGATGAATAAGTTTTAATACCTTGATTATAAATCCTTACAAATCTTGGAAAATTGGAGGAGTTTGGCCTAGTTTGATTCTCTTCTTCTTCTTCTTCTTCTTTACTTTCTAGAGAGAGGATTTCTTGGAGAGAATTGGGTTCTTTTGGGTGAGTTGAAATAATTACTAGGATCAATGAATTAAGGGGTCTAAAAGCTTTATATAGGTGGTATAAGTAAGGTAAAAATAAAACCACTTAACCCCTAATTAATTTCGGAAAGTTCCATACCCCCCCCCCCACTTAACCGCCTACATCACCCACGAGACCACATCCACGGGCCGTGGGTGGACCCACGGGGCATGCTGGTCAATCATGGGTGGTGGTCTAAAACATAGTGTCTGGGACCCTGACCCACGACCCCTCACCCACGGGGCGTGGGTCCCTTCGTGGGTTTACTGTTTTGGGGCAGTCTGCTAGGGTCCTCGTCAAGGACCTTTGGTTGATCCTTGGGAGTTTTACCTCGACGTTCTGGCCTTCAACCCTTCATTTTAAGTATGGGGAGTTATTCACTACTCTAACCTTCCTGTCAAGCTCTAGTTTAGCCTACTAGTTTCCAGGGTGTTACAATTCGAGGAATGAGGAGGATCATGTTAGACATCTCAAAATAGTCCTCTAAAATCTCAAGGATCGATAATTTTCTGCCAAATTTTCTAAGTGTGAGTCTTGGCTTGAATCTGTGGCATTCTTGGGCCACATTATATATGGTGAAGGGATTCGAGTCGACACTCAGAAGATTGAAGCAGTGCAGAACTAGCCCGGCCCATATCTCCAATTGATATAAGGAGTTTCTTGTGTTTGGTTTGTTAGTACAGAAGGTTCGTCAAGGGGTTTCATCTATTTCGTCCCTGTTGACTAAGTTGACTCAGAATACTGCTAAGTTTCAATGGTCCAAAGCTTGTGAGAAAAGCTTTCAGGTATTGAAAACTCGGTTGACTACTGCTCCAACATTGACCCTACCAGAGGGTACAAAAGTCTTTGTTGTTTATTGTTATGCATCCAAAGGTTGACTTGGTTGCATATTAATGCAAAATGGTAAGGTTATAGCCTATGCCGCCTCACAGCTTAAGATTCACGAGAAGAACTACCTGACTTATGATCTCGAATTGGCAGTAGTGGTTTTTGCTCTAAAAGTATGGCGTCACTATCTCTATGGTGCTCATGTGGATATTTTCACTAACCATAAGATTCTCTGGTATGTTTTCAGTCAGAAAGAGCTTAATCTCAAACAAAGGATACGGTTGGAGTTGCTTAAGGATTATTACATAAGTATCCTCTATCACCCATGTAAGGCTAATGTTGTTGTTGATGCTTTGAGCAAGTTGTCCATGGGATGTTCTTCTCATGTTCAAAAAGGCAAGAAACAATTGGCGAAGGAAGCACACACACTTGCCCGTTTGGGAGTCTATTTGCTAGATTCCAGCTAGGGTGGATGGGTGGTGATAAATGGGGCTGAATCATCATTAGGTCCTGAAGTGAAAAAGAAACAAGACAAAGACCTTATATTATTTTAACTAAAGGTAAATGTTCATAAGAAAAAGGTAATGGCTTTTGAACAAGGGGGAGATGGTGTGTTGAGATATCAAGGTAGATTGTGTGTACCAAAGGTGGATGAACATCAAGAGTGGATCATAACAGAAGATCACAGTCCCATATATTCAATCTATCCCGGTTCCACAAAAATGTACCATGACTTGAGAGAAGTCTATTTGAGGAGTAGCATGAAGAAGTGCATTGCAGACTTCATTGCTAAGTACCCAAATTGCCAACAAGTCAAGGTAGAACACCAAAGGCCCAGTGGAGTGGCTCAGAACATAGCTCTTCCAAAATGGAACTGGGATTTCATTACTAGTTTACCGCAATCTCGCAAGCAGCATGATTCTATTTGAGTGATTCTAGATCGGATGACTAAATCAACCCATTTCTTGTCGGTAAAGACTACAAATTCAGCAAAAGAGTATGCTAGATTATACATTCAAGGGAAAGTTCGAATTCATGGAGTTCCTGTGTCTATCATTTCATATATGGGGTGCACAATTCACCGCTAATTTTTTAAAGCCTCTCCAGAAAGGTTTGGGTTCAAAGGTAATCTGAGTACTACTTTTTATCCTCCGATGGATAGCTAAGAAAGTGCACAATTCAGACTCTAGAGGATATGTTGAGGGCATGTATCATAGATTTCAAAGGTAATGGGGATGACCACTTGCTTATCATAGAGTTTGCTTACAATAACAATTATCACTCCAGTATTCAAATGGCTCCCTGTGAAGCTCTTTATAGGAAAAGATGTAGATCACCTATTGGTTGGTCTGAGGTTTGTGAAGTTGAGTGGATAGGGCAAGACTTGGTTAATCATGCCATGGAAAAAGTCAAGACTATTCAGGAAAGGATGAAAACAGTGCAAAGTTGTTAGAAATCTTATATATATGTTAGGAGAGGAGACTTGGAATTTAAGGTTTATGATTGGGTATATTTGAATGTTTCACCTATGAACTGTGTTATGAGATTTGGTAAGAAGGGAAAAATCAGTCCCCGATAGATTGGTCCTTACTAGATATCCAAGAGGGTTGGAAATGTAGCTTATAAGTTGGAGCTACTGTTAGAGTTAGCAGCAGTCTATCTGGTATCTCATAACTCTATTCTAAAGAAATGTTTGGGTGATCCTTCACTTATTTACCTACCGATAATGTTGGTATCAAGGACAACCTATCTTATGAGGAGATGCCCGTGCAGATTCTTGATCGCCAGGTTCACAAATTAAGAATCAAAGAGGTTGCATCAACCAAGGTCTTATGGAGAAATCAATTTGTTGAGGAAGCTAATTAGGAAGGAGAGAAGGATATGAAGAAGAGATACCCTCATCTCTTTCCTTTTGATCCAGTTCCAGACCCATGTACTATTTTTTTTAAATTACTCTTTAAGTTGATACATGGTGTTTATGTTGATTTCCTGCTTCTTACTGTAATCTCATTCGAGGAAAAATGTTCCAAAGGAGGAGATATTATAACACCTCGGATTTCGAAAGGCATTTAAGAGAAGTTCGCACAAGTCACCAATCAGTTTTTAGTTTTGGATAAACTTCAAACAACAATATATTTTAGCACATAAAGAATTAGCTGACCCATGAACTATCAAATTGAATGTCTTTGAGTCCTCTTTCCAACGTCGCCATGTTTGCTTAATTTCGAGCTAGGAGTAGAAAGTTATATCTATTTGAGTGAAGCCTCTCTATTTAGGCATCCCATTTGATTTAACAAGGGTTAGTTTGGTATTTTCCATTTTCAACTAGACCTAGCACGTTTTTCCTCACCTAATTAAGAGTCTAACTAGATTTTAAACCACACTTACTCGTTCCTAAACACTTAGCAAAATAAAAGAATATTTCAAGAGGAGAAAGAGCTAGGTTTTGAGCGTTCGTCAAGATCCCGTCGATTTTCGCTAAGAACATTGTTCTTTCTAGGAATCTAAGGCTTTTCATAGTATTGTACTTGTACTTCCTCATGCCATACATCTGAATTTATCCACGAAATTGTTGTATTGAAGCATTTCTTGAGTAATTCTTGATTTTTGTTCAATTCTTGAACAATGGACGTTGTGAATTCTTTTGTGTTGTTGATATTTTGTAGAAGTTTGATTTCCGAAAAGGATTGTATGGAATTTCTCTTGTATTAGTGTTGGGTTTGAGAATCAAGAAGATTTTAGGAGAATTTTCTCCATTCAAAACTAGTTGGGACCTTTCTTTGTCTTATATAATTTGTCTGAAATATGGGAATGGGTGTGGGGCGGTGCGTCACCCATAGTGCTAAGACTTTTACTCTATAGTGTGGGGCCTAGCTCCCTATGCCAGCAGTACGCTAAGGTTGCCTGGTCCTTTCTCTTTCTGTGCTTCATTCCGGACATGTTCCTTTGAATCATGACTACGTTCTCTTCATTTTATTAACTTCTAAAGTCTCCATTCATCCTTGAGAGATCCTACATGTCTTAATTACATGTATTAATTTATATTCCAAACTAAATTGATTTTAAGAGGAAACTTCAAGAGGTCTTTTTGAGTAATTTTGAGAATTCTTTTGTAATCAACAATGGTTTTGAACCAAGTCTTGAGAAAGTTTGTGTGAGAAATGACAAGAGTCATATTTATGATTGAGAAAGAGTATAAGGGAACTAAGTATTCCAAACCTTAACACTTTTATATTTAAAAGAATGAAACTTTGATTTCTAAATGAGTTTATGAGTTTAGAGATATTTTAGAGTATTACCTCTTTTAGGAGGATCCTCTGAGTTATTACCTCAAATTCAGCAAGACTTATCTTTTATACATTTGAGCATGAGTCTATACATTATTGGGAGTAGTATTGAGCATTGATATGGGGATGAGTTAAGACAACTCACATTTCTCATAAAACCATGTAGCCAACATGGGTAAATGAGCATACTTCTTAGACTACTCCTTAATGCTTGTAAGAATAGCTAAGTGGATCCACTTAATTGAGGTGTTCTATACCCTGGCAAGGTATATGATAGTTATAGCAGTGTGGGCGAGATGTTGTATCATCACATAGCTCATAGTGATGGTTGTTGGTTATAGAATCTCCCAAATAAGAGTAAAGGATGACTTATTGTATTTTTATGCATCTTGAGTTAAAAGTTATGTTTTATAAAGCTTTAAATAATGCATCTCTTATTATTGCTTTTGTATTGGAGTTGAGTTGAGGTGAGTATGTCTTTCAGTCTTATCAGTTCAGTTGTCTACGATTTTAATTTTCCCTTGCATGCTCGTACATTCAATGTACTCATGCCGTTCGACCTGCATATTTTTATGAAGCAGATACAAATGTTCAAGGTCATCAGTAGGCGCTTCATTGATACCAATTGCATTCAAGCTAGCTTTGGTGAGTCTTGTTACCTTCTGGAGGGCTTCACACTTATTTCCTACTTTTGGTAAAGTTGTCGGGGGTCCTGTCCTGACATCTATCTTAGTATTTAGAGGCTTCGTAGATAGTTAGAGTTGAGGAGTCATTCATTATTTTCCTTGTTGATGTTTTTAGATCTTGAGACAGTTACTTATGTTTTATTAACTATTTTCAGATGTTCATTTGAGTTAAGTTCTAATTGATACTTTTAAGTTTAGTTATGCACTTGGAGTTCCCATTTTGCTTGAGTAAATCTTCCGCTAAGTAGTCAACCAGGCCAAGGGTTCGTTTGAGGACCAACAATGGTTCTGAAGTGCCGGCCACGTCCAGGGTGTAAGCTCGGGGAATGACATTTCGAGTATTATATATTCATTAGTATTTCATTTTCAACTTTTGGAGTTTTTCTTGTTGGTCTACTCTTTTTTGTAATAGACAAGTAAGAAGACTACATGCATGATATTCAGTGGGAGCTAATTTTCTACATATTAAAAGAAGTTTTATTGTATTAATTTGATTATTAGATATATCCTTCTATAGGTAACAAGATAGATATCTTTTCATCTTTAAGTCACATTGTGCCTATATCCTGCTAAACTATAACAGAAAGAGGTTGTTATTCAGAAGAGAAGAAGAATTGTACTGTAAAGTCAACATTTACTACCGATTAAAATAGTCTATTGAGAAAGCATATGTCAACGTTCATATTGCAAACGAGGTTGGCTTGGTATATTCTAGAGCACACACATGTTAGTTCATAATCTTATAACGAAAAAATGGAACACAAATTAGATAGTTTAGTGATGAAAATTTCTTGTTGAGTTTTCAAACATGCTAATTAAATATGGTCACTGACCATATTTTTTAACTAATGATATTTTCTTTATGTATTCTATTCTTTTCTTTGTTGCTTAGAGATTAGTTGTAGTTTCCTACATTTTGGGATTAGAGTATATTTACTTGATTTGGATCCATTGATAAGTCATAATATTGTGAGCTTGATGATTTCTTTGTCTGCAGAAGCATATGATTGAGAGGGTTGGAAAAGTGTATGATTAGGGAGGGTGAGTGCTAGCATCTTTGACAATGGAGAGAGGGATTTTTGGGAGAGTTGCTCGGAGGGAGTTTATACAACGGTCTCTAGGGTTAATCACTTGTTGAGAAGGAGGAGAGAAATATCAAATATGAGGTTGCTTTCTTTGTTATCACTACCGAGAATGACAAAGAAACTCTGGTAAAATTTTATTATTTCTCTTCTATAAGGCATGTCTGCTTCAACTAATGCCATATTAGTGTATAAGTATGGTGGAAACAAGTTATTATGTGTGAGATGAACTTTAAATATTGTGAATGGAAGTGGGTGTATCATTTATGCTTGATTTAGGTCAAGTACATAAGATTTTTAGCGTTGAACCACACTTCTAAAATTATGGCTCTGTCTTGAGGGCTTGCTAATTTCTTAAATCATTAGCATTCGATTAAATATTTCTCACCTCGATAATTATCGAAATACATAGATTATGTCAAAATCAAAGAAGGGGGTTGGGGTTCAACCTTTAATTGATCAACTAGGACTCCATGATTAAAGTGTGATTATTTCGAGTATTTTCCACCATCATTAAAGATGTGTCTTACTAACTTTAATTTTCTCCATCAAATTTTATATAATAGACCAAATTTTTTAACTATCAAAACATTGCTTAGACAGTTTGACTTATTGAAAGTAGTTGTTACCAGAAGATATTTGGCGAAGAGAACTTCCAGCTAGCTAGAGGGCATAACATAGTTTGGCTGTTCAAATCATGTCTTGCTCCCAATATTTGAGATGCAAGCTTGAATTTTTCATGTTATGCAACTAAGTAAGAATAGACACCTGAGAAATAAGTTGATATGTCCAGATGGAAGCTACTAGTAGTCTGTTAAAAATATATTTTCTATCCATTACTCAGAGAGTTTGAGGTTCTTAGACCCATAAACTCTAAAGTCTGAGAGGTTTAGAGATTTTAATTGGTGACCTGGCAATGTTTTAAATAGGTTTTTGTGTATATCCTTTCTCCTAGCACATTTTGTTATCACCTTTATCATGTTTCTTCAGTACCTTTATCAAGACTATGTTATTAGGAGATCACACAATTATGAAATGTGATAAACTTGAAAACATTTAAAACTACAATGCTGTGAAAAAATAAAAGTTATAAGCCAGCTAGCCACCAAAATCCATTAGAATTCCTCCATTAAAATAAAATAAAAAGTGTAGAGTGTGACAAAGAAAACTAGGTGTGTAATTTATTATTTTTGTACATTTGTATAAATGGAGATTGGAAGGTTTTATATGCATATATAAGCTATATAGTGTATTTGAATATAATTGTGTTCATCGGTTTACTTGTAATTCATAATATATTGTTTTTTTAGTTCTCTCAAGACCAAATTTCTTAGTTGATTTGTATTCACGTGTTTTCAAGGTACCTCTAGATCTTTCTACGTCGTGGTTATTGTGATGCAGAAGATTGACTACTAAACATAGGAATCTAGCTCCAGCTTATTGTACATGTTGAATTACACTATATTTATGTTGTATTGGAAGGTACAAATCGTTCTTATATGTTTGGGGGTATTATGTCTATAACAATATTTGAAGATGGTTTAACTAAATAATGTATTATTTATGTCTTTTTACCATGTTGTATATATATATATTATGTACCTCATATCACTCTTATGACAATATAAAATTTACTAATGCTCAAAATTATATATAACAAATCTTCCAAAACAGTGCTATGAAAGAATCATACGTGAAGTTCTAAAGAAACTCATAGTTGCTCTTTGTAGTTACTGAATTTACCATATCACGCTTTGCGGTAAGACAACAAAAAATGCTAACCCTATCTCACCTTAATCTATTTTATATATATGGTCAAGTTATATAGGGTATTAAATAAATTTCATTCTTCTCTCGTCTATAATCAACTAAAAATTAATTATTTAATAAATACCAACCAACTAAATAATCATAGTTATTTGAATGGTTCAATATTACCATTTAAATTCTTATGGAAAGAGTAGAAATAGGTATAGTGCTAAGAATGGCCTGACGAATCAGTACATCATATACCAATTTACCCATCGTTCGTCCTCAACGATCAAAAGAAACTGAGGTTAAGAAAAGGTACCTGAATCAACAAAAAGGTGTGGATATCTTATGTGCATATCTTCCTCAGTCTCCCAACTGGACTCCTCAACTGGACGATTCTTCCACTGGACCTTCACAGAGGAAATCTTCCTTGACCTCAACTTACGGACCTCCTTATATAAAATAGCTACATGCTCGTCCTCATAAGATAGATTATCATCAAGAAGGACCGAATTCCAGAGAATAATGTAGTTTCCATCACCATTATATTTCTTCAACATAGACACATGAAATATTGGGTGTACTCCGAAAACACCCCAGAGGTAAATTCAATTCATAAGCCACTTTTCCCACACGCTTAAGAACTTCAAATGGACCAATATACCTCAGACTAAGCTTACCTCGCTTACCAAACTTCATCGCACCCTTCATGGGTGAAACCTTAAGCAACACTTGATCTCCCTCCAAAAACTCCAAGTCCCTGACCTTACGGTCTGCATACTTTTTATGCTTGCTCTGGGCTGCTAGAATCTTCTCCAAAATGAATTTCACCTTATCTAACGATTCCCCCAAAAGATCAGTACCCCAAGGTCTCATATCTAATGCATCAAACCAACCAATGGGAGACCTACATCTCCTTCCATACAATGCCTAAAATTCAAGTCTTTTTGAGTGCACAAATATTGTAAACGTCGATGATCTGTATAAACTTCACACTTGACTCCATATAAATAATACCTCTATTGCTTCAATGAAAATGTAACCGTAGACAACTCCAAATCATGAGTGGGTTAGTTAAGTTCATACACTTTTAACTGCCTTGACGCATAGGCAATTACATTTCTCTCCTGCATTCGCACTGCACCTAAACCAGAATGAGATGCATCACAATAAATAATGAAATTCTTACCTTCTACAGGCCAGGCAAGAATCAGTGCAGTAGTCGATAGGTCTTAAGTTTCAGAAAACTTTCTTCAAACTCATCCGACCATACAAATGGAACACTCTACTTGGTCAATTGGTTAGTTGGGAAGCAATGGAAGCAAATCCCTTGATGAACCAGCCATAGTAGCTAGCTATACAAACAAAGCTCCTTACCTCTAAAATATTAGTGGGCCTTGCTCAACTCTTCACTTTTTCAATCTTCTGGGGATCAATCATCAATCCATACTTATAAACCACATGACCCAAGAAGGACACTAAATCAAGCCAGAACTCACACTTGGAGAATTTGGCATAAAGCCTTTTCTCCCTTAACAATCCCAGTACAATGTTTAAATGATCTTCAAGTTCTTTTCTTCTCTTTGAGTAGATCAGTACATCATCAATAAATATAATGACAAAGAGATCCAGATCTGGCTTAAAATGTCGTTCATCAGGCTCATGAAAGTAGTAGGGACATTCGTAAGCTCGAAAGACATTACCAAGAACTCATAGTGCTCATACCTTATTCGAAAAGTAGTCTTTGGCACATCCGCTGCCCACATTTTTAGTTGGTGATAAACTGACCTCAAATCAAATTTGGAGAAGACACAAGCACCTTGCAACTCATCGAACAAGTCATCAATGCGAGGAATGGGGTATTTCTTCTTTTAAGTCACTTGTTCATATTCCTATAGTTTATGCACATCTAAAAACTACCGTCCTTCTTCACAAATAAAACATGATCACCCCCAATGAGAGGCACTTAGTCTAATAAAACCTTTACCTAACAACTCCTGAAGTTGGGCATTCAACTGCATCAACATAGTCAGGGTCATTCTATAAGGTGGAATGGAAATGGGGTGAGTCCCTGACTCTAGGTCAATACAAAAATCAATATCCCTGGTGGCATACCACGCAGATCTGCAGGGAAAACATCCACAAACTCGTGCACTATCGAGACAGACTCAATCAAAGATATTTTGGAAGTATCATCCTTGCGATATCTCAAGAAAGTCTAACAATTCTTACTCACAAATATATTAGCGTGGAGAAAAGAAATAATTTGAACTAGGGAGAGAATATAGTAACCCTCCCACACCAATGGATCTATCCAGGATTTGCCAAAGTGACAATCTTAGCATTGCAATCAAAAATAGAAAAATTTAGAGAAACAAAGTCATGCACATAATTACATCAAAGTTCACCATCTCATGAATAATCAAATCTACATAAGTCTTGCTCCCCACAAAAATCATATGGCAAGACCTATACACATTCTCAACTAGCACAGACTCACCAACATGAGTAGAAACAGGAATAGGCATGTCAAGTAAGGCACAATGCAAATCAAGTTTATTATTTAATTTGGAAGATATATATGAAAAAGTGGATCCAAGATCAAACAATATGGAAGTCATGTGATCGCATACCAGAAGAGTACCTATGATAACAACATCAAATGCCTCTACCTCTTACCTCCTGGGAAAAGCGTAATAATGAGCTTGGTCGCCTGTCTGACCATTCCTCCTTTCGAGATGCACTCCAGTTGTTCCAACCTGCCCACCACCATGGTCGGACGGGTGACCACCATGACCTTTTCCACCATGTCTCTTGAATGATGACCTCTACCATAACCACCCCCACCTCTAACTATTGGGATTCTATAACCATGATCATACTGAGCATGAATCTACCTTGAACAATATATCCTGATATGCCCAGCCTCACCACATCCATAACAAGTCCTGGAGCCGATATTTCGTCCCTCTAAGTATGAAGATGACTAAAGATAACCCCAAACTCAAAAAATGGTTGACTGGTCTATGATGGACCCTCAGTTGAAACATGCAATGAAGACTGAATCGGATGGGACTGAAAATCCCCAGAACTCTGCACCCTTGAGTAAGAACTACTAAACTCGCCTCCCTTACAAAACTTCTTAAATGTTGTCACCTTAACGAAGTCATCTGGCTTCACCCCCTCTGCCTCTATCCCAAGATAAACCATTTCCTGAAAATATTTGGCAGAAGGAGCCACCGGTAACTAGATATAGGAACAGAAATTATCGAAAAAGATATAAAACAAATCAAAGGGTGGACATCAATGTCAAATGGGGAATTAGATTTGTAATTATCAACTACAACGCAGTCAAATGATAATGAAATAAAAATAAGAAGAGGAATTCTCAGGATGTGATCAATTATAGGCAAATTTTGATATATGGGTAATTGAAACTACTAGTAAACAGCTAAATATCAGTGAGTAGGCTAGACTATAATTGAAATAGCTTTCTCTCGAACAACTATTCTACTTCAAGTGATTTCTCTCGAACATCAACAGGCATAGCAATTAAGAACAGCCCATAACCGTAAATATCTTCTCTCTCGAGCAAGATGGGTAGGATTAGGTTTAGGATTCACTCTCTCAAGCTGAACCCAAATCAACCCAATACCTACAAACCATTAATCAAAAGCTTTGGTTCAAAAACCTCTCTCTCGAGCAAGCTAAGAACACAAAATTAGAACTGCATTTACAACAACAATTCATAAATTAAACCTCAGCTAATGATTAAACCCACTTCAATATAGCATTTAAACTAGTAATTAGCAATACCTATAAACTAATTCAACCCATAATCACATGATCATACCACACGAATTGAGGTTTTAGCGAAATATTATAAAAAGATAAAAACTATTACCAAATCGATTAGCCATCAACTGGGTAAGAGTAATTCAAGCTTTACAATGCTCTAATTTGCAGAAAGTTCAAAACCCACTTCAAAACTCTCCAAATTAAGTCTAAAAACCTTCAAGTCTACTAAGAAACTCAAGAGAAAACTGTTCTCGACTAAATTGGTTCAGAAATTGATACTATATTAACTGTTTAAAATCTAATTTATAGTCACCAAAAATAAGCCATGAATGGCCATTAGGCGAAGTAAGTCGGGCTTGCCGAGTGGTTCGGCGAGCCGCCCAATGCTCTCTTCTATCATCTTTTTACATGAGCTCTCAGCATCATCAAGTCCTGTAACTTTGGGCGATCACTCCTGGTATCGCAGAACTGCGCAGCGATTCGCCGACTGCCCCTTTTATATCGCCGACTTGGTTTCTTCCCTCAGGGCTGGCACACTGAAACTTTAGGCAGTCAAAGTTTGTTTAGGCTGAGTGTAAAGGTATGATTATTTAGGCTCAGTGGTTGCTACCCTCATTAAATGTGGTTTGAACATCACTTTCTTCCTTTTCTTCAACATTTTGATCATGCTCATAATTCACCCCATTATTCATTTTCAAATGGACTACCGGATACCCCATTTCTTTTGTACTTCCACCACTTTATTTCACAACTTTTTTATTTTTTTCCTTTTGCTTTCTTCTTTTCTTCTCTTTTATTTACATGGAGGGGTTCCACATTTTTCTAGACCATTGCTTAAAGGGAAATTTTCACACTTCTTGATCTACCTTCTCTTCTCACCACACCCCCAACTTATGCTTTTGGCCTAAGTTGGATATTCAAACAAACCACACTTCATGAGGTTTATGGGCGAATAGATAAAGAGGAGTCACAATTGTTCAAGTTTCTTCGAAGAAAAGGATAAGGCTCAAGGGGGTTCAAGCAAGGTTCACACATATCACAAGGTTGGCCACAAAAAGAGGTATAATGTTAATTTGTTTCACTCTTCAAAATTGTTGCCTAAGATCATTTCAAGAGCTTACATCA
>JAJOOH010000473.1:0-90175 GCA_029582605.1 Solanum gracilifrons | reverse complement strand
TAATATCTACAATGATGCTCTATTTTTTCTTTATCATATTTGTATTTTAATACTCCTCCATAACTTATTTCACTTGCATCTGATTCTACTATATATGTAAATATTTTATTTTCATCTGGAAAATATAATTTGGGTAAATTCTTACATAATAGTTTTATTTTTTGAATTTGTTCTTGATCTTTTTTGTCAAAATAATATTCTACATGATGTTTTGACTAAAGTAAACTATTCAAGTTTCGAAAGCTCAAAAATAGGGGAACGAGCATAAAACCCAAACGAACAACCAGATGATTGAATAGTAAATGGCAGCAGGTCATAAATGATTTGGGGTCGCTATAGAATTCCTCAAAATGAAGAAAAGAAGGCATTAAGGCAAAAATGACCTGGAGGGTCATTACAACATCCACTATAAAAAACAACTTTTGTCTGCGAAAGTACGATTCAAGAAGTACCTGAAGGCTCAAATACTGGGAAACAACTCTCGAATCTCCTACTCAGTCTTCTAGGTAGCCTCCTCGACTAGACGGTGTCTCCAATGGACATTAACAACAGGAATGGCTCTGGATTGCAACTGTCTCACATCTCTAGCTATGATGGGAACTGGCTCCTCAATATAGGTCAGAGGATTATCCAACTCAACCACTTCATTCTGGAGCATGTGAGACTCATCCGGGACATATCGCCGCAACACAGAAACATGGAAAATAGGATGAATAGTTGAGAATGTTGGAGGCAAGGCTAACTCATAGGCAACAACACCAACTGTCCTCAAAATTTTAAAAGGCTAGATATATCTGGGGCTAAGCTTGCCCAGCCTCCCAAATCTCATCACGCCTCTTATGGGTGATACTCGGAGGAATACTCTGTCACCAACGACAAATCGGAACGACCGACGCCTACAATCCACACAACTTTGGTATATACTTTGAGATGTCCTAATCCTATCCTAAATCACCATCACATAATCTAAGGCCTCCCAAAGCAAGTCTATACCATGCGGCGTATGATCCGTAGACTCAAATTAAACAATCAGAGAACGACAACGCCTACCATATAAGGCTTTGAATTTGGACATCTGAATACTAGAGTGGTAGTTGTTGTTGTACACACACTCCGCCAAAGGCAAGAACTGGTCCCCCTAAACCCCAAAATCCATAAAACAGGCCTGCAAAATATCCTCAATAATTTGAATAGTGCGCTTCGACTAACCATCAGTTTGCGAGTGAAATGTAGCGCTAAGGTCAACACGGGTGCCCAACTCCTCTTGAAAAGCCCTTCAAAAACTGGAAGTGAACTGTGAACCCCGGTGCGAAATGATAGAAACAGGCACACCATGAAGACGAACTACCTCCCAAATATAAATACAAGTCAAATTTCTCGACACTGAATGAAGTATGAACGGGAAGGAAGTGCGTTGACTTGGTCAATCAATACATGATGACCAAAATGCTTTCAACACCTTTAGAAGTACAAGGCAAGCCCATAATGAAGTCCATAGTGATACGCTCCCACTTCCACTCCAGAATGGATAATCTCTAAATGTCACCATGATGCCTCAAGGGCTCGACCTTCACCTGCTGGCAACTCAAACAATGAGATACATAGTCTGAGTTATCCCTCTTCATACCGCTCCACCAGTAATGTTGCCTCAAGTCACCATACATCTTAGATGTGCCTGGATGGATGGAATATCTAGAATCACGTACCTTGCTTAGGATCACCTGAATAAAAATGCCAACTCTCAAAACACACAACCGGCCAGCAAACCTCAAAACCCCATCTGAATCTAAGGTAGCCTACCCTGTATCACCTGCCACTACCCTATCTCTGATTGCTACCAAAGACTCATCCTCGAACTGATGACCACGAATTCGATCTAGCAAAGATGACTGAAATTCCACATAGGATAATACCCGTCTGGAATATGAAATATCAAGTTGAATTATCCGTTTTGCTAAGGACTGGATATCCAACGCCAAAGGTCACTCTGAAACAACAAGGAAGGCTATACTACCCATACTCATCACCTTTCGTCTCAAGGCATCCGCTACTACATTTACCATGCCTAGATGGTAGAAAATAGAGATACCATAGTCCTTTAAAGCTCAATCCAATGACTCTGCCTCGAATTAAGGTCTCTCTAGTTCATAATGTACTGAAGGCTCATATGATCAGTGTAGATCTTACAACGAACTCCATACAGGTAATGCCTCCAGATCTTAAGCGTAAAAACTACCGCCACCAATTCCAAGTCATTGTTGGGTTAGTTCCCTCATGCAACTTAAGTTTCCTCGACGCATAAGCTATGATCCGACCTCACTGGATTTATACACAACCCAAACCAACACCGGATGCATCACAATATACCTTGAATCTCTCTCTTTCAACTGCAAACGTGATCATTTGATCTGATCTAACCCCTTACAATCATGACTGAACAATCTTAATTGTGATTCCTCATCTAGAACAGACAAACTTATCCTTCACAAATGCAACACATAGGAGTCCTACAATTATTTTTCACAAATGCGATATATCTAGCCCTTGCGGGCTTGGAGAAGATAACGAATTATACCATCAATTGGGTCATCAGCTATGAGAAATTCTCTATTTTACCAGTCAAACTAATCTAGAAAACCAAATATGCAAATAAATCATGAAATATATTACATATGTGTTACATCAAATCACCAATTTGAAGTTGTCTGCCAAATGTTGATCATTGCCAATTCTAAGCTTTATCTTTAAATTTTTTGTCATGTATCATTTCAGATATCATTTTCTACCAAATAGGGATTCATGCATCAAGATCATAAAATATACCCAAATATATTTAATTATGGAATATGTGATAATAAGATATCAAATAACCAATTTAAGTAAGATGGTCAATGTAATAAATATATTCAAAGTAAAGTTGAATGACTGTCAAAACTAAGAATATATATTCAAGAAGTCTTAGTTTATTAATTAGAAATTATTTTCAAGAGAGAAAATGTCACGCTCTGAGCCTACACCCTGGACGTGGTCGGGCACTCGAAGACCATTGCTGGCCTCAAGCGAACCCGTAGCCTGGCTTACTTACCCAGCGGAAGACTATATGCAATAAGAAAGGAATTAAAATACTAAATAACATAATTGTCTCAAATTGAACTCATAATGTTTCAAAAATAAACATTTAACTTACCCAAAATGGAAACTCAAATATGAACATAAGTCAATATCAAAATGATGATGAATGAACTAACATCTGTCTGACTATCTATGAAGCCTCCAAAACAACTGAGATTGATGTCGAAACTGGCCCACGACATCCTAATGAACTATCTAATACTGAAAGTAAACAAAAGGGATCCTCCAGAATGTAAAAAAGCTCACCAACAAACTCTGAACTGCTCACTGGATCAACGATGTGCTGAATGCCAATCCTCGTTACGTACGTCTGCATCATAATACAATGCAAGCCAACTGGCATTAGTACATTGAATGTACCAGTATGCGAGTTGGAATGCTAAACACAACAAAGGCTTCAAAAAGAATCTGAAGAACTTACCTTGCTCAATTTAACTCTACATATCTGAACTCATTTCAATATAAAGCAATTTAAAAGCAAGTGCAATATAAGGAAAAGTTGTTTAAAAACATGATGTCAAGTCTGTGTATTTAGAAATACAATAACAACTTTGTATGTATGCAAAGATACAATATGAATTGTGCTTGTATACAAAAAATATAAATATATCTGATGTATATAAAGATACAAAATAATGATGTAGGAGTTTCCCTAACCGACAACCATCACATAAGAGCTATTGTGATGATACAGCGATCTCCCTCACGCTTTTAGTGCATCGTATACCCTGCCCAAGGTATAGGACATGAATTACTAAGTGGATCCACTAGTCTATGCGGAAAGGATTTATCTAAAAAGTATGACCCTTTTGTACACATGATGGCTACATGGTTTATAAGGGATCATAGTTGTATGAACTATTCCCCATATCGGTGCTCAATACTACTCCCAAAATATACTAGCTCTTTATGTTTAAAACATACTTCTTTCTGTGATTTGAGATAATTGCTCAAAACTTAGCTCAAAGGCTATCTTGGAAATCAAAGTTTCCCCTCTTGCTTAATTATGAAAGGATTTACTCGTTTCTGAAAACTATCTCAAATGCTCTTTAGAAATCAAGGTTTTACTTTCTTGTTTAAATGTGAAAACATTTTAGACTCTTTGGGAATACATAGTCCCCATATACTTTTGAAGAAATGAAATTCAAGCTTACTCTTTGCTCTTTACTCAACTTGAACTTCAAGTCTTAAAACAAAGTTAAACATTTTAAATAAAAGACTTTTGAAAAACTTTTAAGAACCTATTTTCACTTGACTCTTGACTTCTCTTGACTTGACTCTTAACTGATCCTTGAATTTAATTATGGATTCAAAAATTGTGATTTGTGTTCGGAATGATCTCATGTTGTTTAGGAATGAATTTAGATAACTAAACATGAGAAAAGATCAAAAATTAATATTTGAGGGTGGTTCCGCGACGCGGAGAGAATTTTAAAATTTAGTTTCGAAAATGACTTTTGAGGCAGAAGACTCCGTCACGGCTCCGTGATGCGAAATGAAAATTCCCAATTCTAAGAACCTGCTCCGCGACGCGCCACCACCTCCCAATTTCATTCGACGAAATTTATTCTTTTTCAGCTCAAAACCCTCTAAACTCTGTGGGTTCTTTTACCCAACACATAGAATTGATTAAATGTTCAATGTACATCAGATTCTACTCAAAATCAAACCTAAAATCACAGAGTAGGATCAAACAACTCCTCAACGAATTCAACGAAACAAGAATCTAATGAAACTTCAACAAACCCATTCAAGAACTCAATTTCTAAGCTTTCAAGAACTTAAATTCGCTGAAATAAATCATGATTGGCGCGTGGGCGAATTAACCCAATGCTATGTGATCTCACATACCTTGTAGGGATCACCATCGACGAAATCCGCAAGCCAAACTCAACCATCTTGACGAATTTTGAAAGTTCTTCTCCTTTCTCCTCTTTTTTCATCTTTTTTTCTCTTCTCTCAAAATCTTAACTCCTTTTTCCAAAAGCGTAAACTGACTAAGTTCAGTCTAGACCCCCCTAAGTAATTACAAAAAATGAATTAAAATAAAAGGGTAAGAAAAAGACCAAACTACCCTTCAAAAATCCGGATTTGGACTTTCCTTAATCCAACAACCCAACTTCCAAAGGGCATAACTTACTCATACGAACTCGGAATCGTGCAAACTTGGTGGCATTGGAAGGATCATTCCAAGAGCTTTCCAACCATATTTGTAACTAAACCTAACCCATCTTGATCTAGGAGTTATGACCGTTTGAAGTTGACTAAAAACTCACTTTTCCTAACCTAAATAAATTTCCAGATTTTCAATTCTTTCCAAAAATGACTATTTTCAATTCTTAGCTTGTTCCTAACTATGTAAGACTATGAGATGTTACAATATCTCCCCGTTGAGAACATTCGTCCTCGAATGAGATTACTCTTACTAGGCTAAGGGTGGTAACATCAAGTTCAAACATCCAACAAGCAAAGCAATTACAACATGCTAACTTATAATTTAAAGAGTACTAAGAAGAGAATTAGTACCTTGGTCTGCATTTTCTCCAGACTCAAAGAGATGTGGATATCTCTTTTTCATATCTTCCTCAGCTTCCCAAGTAGTTTTCCCAACAAATTGGTTCCTCCAAAGAACTTTGACTGATGCTACCTCTTTTGTTCTCAACTTGCGAACTTCGCAATTAAGAATCTGAACATGAATCTCCTCATAAGAGAAGATATCCTTGATACCAATATCTTCGGTTGGTATGATAACTGAAGGATCTCCCATGCACTACTCCAACATGGAGATATAAAATACTAGATGAACCGCTGTTAACTCTTGTGATACCTCCAATTCATAAGCTACCTTGCCAATCCTTTTGGAAATTCTGTAAGGACCAACATATTGGGGGATATGTTTCCCCTTCTTACCCAAACCTCATAACACCCTTCATGGGTGAAACATTCAAGTACACCCAATCACACAATCCACCTTGATACCTCAAAACATTATCTCTCCCTTGTTCAAAAGCCATGACTTTTTGCTTATGAACATTTGCCTTTAATTCAAGCAATAAAAGATCTTGGTCGTGCAGTCATTTTACTTCTGACACTAATGATGATTCAGTCCCATTCATCACCATCACTCCTCCTTCTGTGGAATCCATTAATCAAACTCCTAATTGTGCGAGTCTATACACATCTTTTTGCTAACTCTTTCTTACCTTCTTCAAAATGGACAGTACTACCCATAGATAACCTGCTCAAGGCACCATCAACAACATTAGCCTTACCTGGGTGATAAAGAATACTCATGTTGAAATATTTGAGCAATTCTAACCACCTCCTCTATCTGAGACTAAGCTCTTTCTGACTAAACACAAACTAAAGACTCTGGTGATCGGTGAACACATCCACATCAACACCATAAAGATAATGGCACCATATTTTCAAAGAAAATACTACCGCAACCAACTCTAAGTTATGGGTTGGATAGTTCTTCTCATGAACTTTCAATTGTCTTGAGTCATAAGCTATAACTTTATCATTTTGTATTAACACACAACCCAAACAAACTCTAGATGCATCATAATACACCATAAAACCTTGAGTACCTTCTGCTAAAGTCAAAACTGGGGCAGTAGTTAATCTCTTTTTCAATTCCTGAAAGCTTTTCTCACAAGCTTCAGACCATTGAAACTTCACTGTGTTCTGAGTCGACTTGTTCAAAGGAGAGGAAATAGATGAGAACCCTTCGACGAATCTTCTAGAATAGTCAGTCAGCCCCAAGAAACTCCTAATATCTGTTGGAGATGTTGGCCTAGGCCAGTTCTGCACTACCTTTACCTTCTGAGTGTCAACTATAAATTCCATCACCGGAAACTATGTGGCCCAAGAATGGCACAGACTCAAGCCAAAACTCACACTTAGAAAACTTGGCATACAACTCCTTATCTTTAAAAGTCTAAAGAACTATTCTGAGATGGCTAGCATGATCTTTTTTATTCCTTGAATAGATTAGTATGTCATCAATGAAGACTATAACAAACAAACAAAGTTTGAAGGCTCTATTCATAAGGTCCATTAATGTTGCTGGTGCATTAGTCAAACCAAACGACATGCCAGAAACTCATAATAACCTTAACGGGTCCTGGATGTTGTCTTTGGAATATCACATTCCCTTACTTTCAACTGCTCTTATAAGTCTTTCAACTCTGCTCGTGCCATTCTATATGGTGGAATAGATATAGGACAAGTATCTGGAAGAAGGTCTATACTGAAGTCTATCTCTCTTTCAGAAGGGACTCCGGGAAGATCGTCAGGAAAGACTTCTAGAAACTCTCTTACTACTGAAACTGACTGAATAAGACATATCTCAACACTACAGTCATTAACTCAGACTAAGTGATAGACACACCCCTTAGAAACTAACTTCCTTTCCTGAAGGTACGAAATGAAACGACCATTACGCACTGCTGAACTGCTTTTCCACTCTAAGACTGGTTAATTTGGAAATTGAAACTTGACAACTCGAGTTCTACAATCAACTAAGATATAACAGGCCTGAAGCCAGTCCATCCCAAGAATGCCATCAAAATCTACCATGCCTAACTCAACTACATCAGCTATGGTACTCTTGTGATTGATGGAAATGGGACAATCACAATAGACTATCTATGCTAGAATAGAATCACCAACAGATGTAGAAACACTGAATGGCTTACTAAGTTATTCAGGAATTAACATCAAAATTCATAGCAACATATGGAGTTACAAAAGACAAACTCTCTCCTGGGTCTAACAAAGTATAAACAGTAAAGTCAAAGACTTGGATCATACCAGTGACAACATCTGGCAAATCCTCTTGCTCTTAGCGATTGTTGATAGCATACAAGGGGTTTGTTCCTCTGCCAGTACCGAAAGTAGCCCCTCTAGGTGCAGCTCTGTCTAGTGGATCAACAAAAGAAAAATGGGCTTTGTTGCCCCCATTACCTTTACCTTGCCTGTTCTCAAGACAGTCTCTCATAAAGTGACCATTCTGACAACACTTGAAACAACCAGTAGAGCCCTCACGACAAATACCTGGGTGGTTCCAACCACACTTAGCGTAGGTAGGAGGATTACTACCCCTTTGCGCCATACTACCCTAAGAATAGGCAGGTTTAGCTCTGAACTCGTCCCCTGATGTCTTAGTCCTCTTATTCTTAAACTATTCTCTATCCTTCAGCTTATCCTCCTTAACTTATTCTACATGGATCATAAGCCTTTATACGTCCATATACCTTATCGGCATAGCTTCATTTCCTTCCTTGCTTGACTGATGAGACAACCCAGTAACAAATAAACTTATCATGTTTCTCATGTCACCAACCATCTACGGAGCATATAGGGAAAGTTGTGCAACCTTCAGACTGTACTCATGAACACTCATAGACTCTAGATTAAGGGTAAGGAACTCTCTTATCTTTGCCTCTCGCAACTTACGGGGAAAGAAACGCCCCATGAGATCACTCTCAAACACAGCCCAACTCACTATTGGATCATCCTCAGCCCTATTCTTTTTCCATTGGTTGAACCAGATTCTAGCAACAACGTTCATTTGGTATGCAGCTAGTTCTACCCTCTCCGCATCAGCAACATGAATCACATCAAATAACCTTTTCAGCTCCTCAATGAAGTTCTCCAGATCCTCAGTGACACTTGAACCTGTGAAGCTTGATGGGTTCATCCTTAAAAGCTCATGGATCCTTGAAGTATTAGCCACTTCATGTCGATTATCTCTCTATCAAACTTGATAGGTCGCATCTTGACTTAACATCCAGATAGCTTCACGGAATTCAGCCTTGCTGACCTCTCTTTGGGGTTGCACTTCTAGTACATTAGGTACCCCTTGTTCCTCGACATTTCTTCTAGCAACACAACCTCTGAGTGCTTTTCGTGGAGGCATGATTATCTAGAAATATGCACAAGCACGAATTAGAGGGAAACTTTTTAGAGATCAAACTTTAACGCATGAAATGAGTGTGAAAGAAGTGAGAAATTGTCCTAAATATTGCAGCCTCCTAATTATAGATGTGGCGTGGTTCACACTGATAAATAGGACTCTACAGACACGGCTTCACAGACTACCTAGAACTCTTGAACTCTGTACTATAATATCAAGTTTATCATGCCTCGAGCCCACACCCTGGACGTGGCCGGGAACTCGAAGACCATTGCTGGCCTCAAGCGAACCCTTGGCCTGGCTTACTTACTCAGCGGAAGACTATATGCAATAAGAAAAGAATAGAAATGCTAAACAACTTAACTGTCTCAAACTGAACTCATAATGTTTTGAAAATAAACATTTAACTTAGACAAAATGGCAACTCAAATATGAACATAAGTCAATAACAAAATGATGACGAATGAACTAACATTTGACTGACTATCTATGAAGCCTCTAAAAAAACTGAGATGGATGTCGGGACAGGCCCACAACATCCTAATGAACTATCTAATACTGAAAGTAGACAAAAGGGATCCTCCGGAATGCAAAGAGGCTCACCAACAGACTCTGAACTACTCACTGGATCAATGATGCGCTAGATGCCAATCCTCGTTACGTGTATCTGTATAATAATACGATGCAGGCCAACTGACATCAGTACATTGAATGCACGAGTATGCGAGTTGGAATGCTAAACATAACAAACCCTTAAAAAAGAATCTGAAGAACTTACCTCGCTCAACTTAACTCAACATAACTGGACTCATTTCAATATAAATTAATTTAAAAGCACGTGAAATATAAGGAAAAGTTTTTAAAAAACATGATGTCAATTCTGTGTATTTAGAAATACAATAATAACTCTGTATGTATTCAAAGATACAATATGAACTGTGCTTGTATATGGAAAATACAAATATATCTAATGTATATAAAGATACAACATAATGTTGTGGGAATTTCTCTAACTGACAACCATCACATAAGAGCTATTGTGATGATACAACGATCTCCCTCACGCTGCCAGCGCATCCTATACCCTGCCCAAGGTATAGGACCTGAATTACTAAGTGGATCTACTAGTCTATGCAAAAAAGATTCATCTAAAAAGTATGACCCTTTTCTACCCATGATGGCTACATGGTTTATGGGGAATGATAGTTGTATGAACTCTTCCCCATATCGATGCTCATTACTACTCCCAAAATATAGTAGCTCTTTATGTTTAAAACATATTTCTTTCTGTGATTTGAGATAATTTCTCAAAACTTAGATTAAAGGCTATCTTCGAAATCAAAGTTTTCCCTCTTGCTTAATTATGAAAGCATTTACTCTTTTATGAAAACTAGCTCAAATGCTCTTTAGAAATCAAGGTTTTCCTTTCTTGTTTAAATGTGAAACATTTTAAACCCTTTGGGAATATATAGTCCCCATTTACTTTTGAAGAAATGAACTCCAAGCTTTACTCTTTACTCTTTACTCAACTTGAACTTTAAGTCTTAAAACAAAGTTAGACATTTGGAAAAAAGACTTTTGAAAACTTTAAGAACTTATCTTAACTTGACTCTTGACTTTCGTCTTAACTGCTCTTGGCTTGACTCTTAACTGATCCGTGAATTGAATTATGGATTCAAGGATTGTGATTTGTATTCGGAACGATCTCATGTTGTTAAGGAATGAATTTAGATAGCTAAACATGAGAAAAGACCAAATATCAATATCTGAGGGTGGGTCTGCGACACGGAGAAACTTTTAAAATTTAGTACTTTTGAGGGAGAAGACTTCGTGACGGCTCCGTGATGCAAAAAGAAAATTTCCAATTCTGGGAACCAGCTCCGCGACGTGCCACCACCTCCCAATTTCATTCGACAAAATTTGTTCTTCGTTTTTCAACTCTAAACCCTCTAAACTCCGTGGGTTTATTTACCCAACACTTAGAATCAATTAAATGTTCAAAGTACATCAGATTCTACTCAAAATCGAACCTAAAATCATAGATTAGGATCAAAAAAACTCCTCAACGAATTCAATGAAACAAGTATCTAATGAAACTTCAACAAACCCATTCAAGAACTCAATTTCTAAGCTTTCAAGAACTTAAATTCACTAAAATAAATCATGATGGTGTGTGGGTGAATTAATCCAATGCTATGTGCTCTCACATACCTTGTAGGGATCACTTCCGACGAAATCCACAAACCAAACTCGACGATCTTGACGAATCTTGAACGTTCTTCTCCTTTCTCCTCTTTTCTCCTCTTCTTTTCGCTTCTCTCTAAACCCTAACTCCTTATTCCAAAAGCGTAAACTGACTAAGTTCAGTTTAGACCCGTTAGTAATTACCAAAAATGAATTAAAATAAAAGGGTAAGGAAAAGACCAAACTACCCTTCAAAAATCCGGATTTTCCTTCATCCAGTAGCCCAACTTCCAAAGGAAATAACTTACTCATACTAACTCGGAATCGCGCAAACTCAACGGCATTGGAAAGATCATTCCAAGAGATTTCCAACCATATCTAAAAGTACACCTAACTCATCCTGAGCTAGAAGTTATGACTGTTTGAAGTTGACCAAAACTCAGTTTTCCTAACCTAAACAAATTTCCAGATTTTCAATTCTTTCCAAAAATGACTATTTTCAATTCTTAGCTTCTTCCTAGCTATTTCAGATTGTGAGATGTTACAGAAAAGTTATGTGCATTTAAAATGGGGAATTTTGAAATAAATTTTTTGAAACAAATATTTTTTCCAATGAACCCATATATTATATTTATTTTTCACAAAATATTAGTGTGTTATATATTTTTGACAACCTATTGTGTTCTTACACTCTAAAAGTATACAAAAACACTAAGGGTCTTCCCTTCAAGTGATGCAAGAAAAATAGAATTTTCAATACAATCTCACTAAGGTATTGTTTTTCACTGATTTTTTTTCTCTATTGTTGTTTTTTTATAAATGATTTTATATGTTCAATAGTTGGATATAAATTATTCTAGATGGTTTATGAAGTTTTGTGTGTATCTCTGAAAAATAAAAAATAAAAAGGAATCCTTATTATTAATATATTTTTGAGAAATGGTTTTCTATGTTTAATTTAACATCTTCATTGAAGAGGTACCAATTCTGTGTGGATTTCCTCTATGTGAATGCAAATTTCTTTTGTTTTAAAAATCAATTATATGTAGGTATTCAATATATATAATTTTTTAAGTGAGAAGTATTTCAGACATTTTACTATGTAATATTATTTTTTTATTCTAAATAAAATAAATTCCTATTAGGACATCAAAGAATTTTTGAAGAACTTTAATCTATAACTTTGAAATATATCTTTATCTTTGTTTCATTAAAATATAGACTAAAGTTTGACTTATTTTATGTATAGGATGGTGAACATGAATAATCGTGGTATAGAAGTGATCATTGATGAAAATGAGATAGAAAAAATCTCTGATTTGCCCATGGATATCCGTGATGAAAAATTTAAGGACATGTCATTTGGAGAACTAGCAAAAACACATGTTTTGTCCAAGAAGTTGAAAACTTTTTGGACTATGAATCCAAGACTAGTTCTAGATAGGGAGTTGTTTGAAGAGAAAAGTTGTTTTGGTAATATGATTGATAATATTCTCTTGCAACATGTTGGATCCTTAGTCAAAATTTTCCTTGATTTGTCAACCATCGATTGTAATGATAGGAACCTTGACTATCGGTTGTTATGTGTAACAAGTAAACACATCAAAGAACTTACCCTAAAAATTTACAAACTCAAGCATTATACATTGCCTTTTTGTATATATTGATTGTCTAACTCTCACATATCTAGATGTCACTAGTTTCATGTTCAAACCACCTTCTCCAAAGCATTATTCCCAAATCTCCTCGAATTAACCTTGAATTTTATCAAATTTCTCCGGCCAAAGCAAAATATGTCCTGAATACCCCGTTACTTTCATCCTTAACGTTCATTGATGCAATGGCGTTCATTTCCTCTTCATATATGCTCCTAGGATCTACTTCTTGACTATTGATGATAGTCATGACATTCACACAATTTTTTTTTGTAAATTTCTCAAATGTTAGGGATTGGTTATTCCGCAAAGAATCTTATGATGAACAAAAGAGGGTCATATGGTCACTTCTTCTTTATTTGTGCTCTAACCTAACAAGGCTTGTTTTGAGTAATTCTTCCAATCAGGTGAGTATAATTTGATCAAGACATATTTCAATATTTTTTATTACAAAGTTCTCAATAAATGTTACTATTCTTATATATACTTAACCCTTAATGCAGTTTCTCCTTTTACTTTTCTTTTATCAAGCATTTGGGAGCAGAAACTTTTCCAAAAGCTTTGATCAATCAAAAGCCTACCATTTGGAGCATGTAACGTTGTGTGTCAAAATTCTGGATCTAAACCAAGTCTCTGATGTTCTATCCTTGATTCGACGTTCTCCCAACTTGCACTAACTTGAAATAGATGTGATGTATCTCACCTTTTATTATTTAAAATCGAGTTTAAGCTATATATACATTGATAGTAGGTTACCTTTACGTGCTATAGTAGATAATCTATCTTAATTTTAATATCATTAGTTTAACTTGGTTAGCAATAGATACTTTTAGTGACTTGATAGAGTAAAACATTTTACATAGTCGTTTTACATAGGTTAAACACTTTACAGTTTTAGAGTTTAACCTATATACGTATTGATAATGTAATGAATGTTATGCTGTATCAATTTCAGGTTATACAAATTAAAAAATTTCTACAAGTAATATGTTATAGTAATGTAATTTGTAATCCTTAATGTAAGGCAGTTTACTTGTTCCAACTTGTAAAAATTACTAAGCTTTTTTTTGTTTGGTCTGTTTGCACCATGTGGATTTTTAAGGTTTTCAATACCTTTAGTGGAAGAAACATAGGTGAAGTTACATATTATCGGGAAGATCCAAACTGTGTTGAGGGGATACTATTTGAACTCATTTTATTAAAGCAAATATTGGTATATTTCCCTTCACTTTCAAGGATGATTGTTGAACTTTCGGATTATATTGATATAGCAGAGGTATTGAATTTGTATGAAAAACTTACGATGTCTTTAAAAGCAACACCATGAGTAATAGTCATCATGGCACCTCATGGTCAATATGTGTAACTTGTATTTAGAGGTAGATTCAAGATTTAATACAATGGAATCATGACCCGAGGGGTTCATAGTTTAATATATCAAACGATTTCAATGAATTTTACTTTCCTTTCATGCTTGAACTTGTGATATTTTATGGGGATCTTCTTTAATGTAATATGGAGATTATGCATGAACTATTATTTCTTTATATTTTTCCGTTTGAAGACTTCTTGTTGTTTTGCAATCACATGGGAGATTATTTTATACAAGTCTTAATGTCGAAGTTCATTAATGAAATTAATGTATTATTAATTAAACTAGTATAGGTACCCAAACACCGACACTCGAGAACCATCGTTGGTCCCCAAGCGAACCCTTGGCCTGGCTGACTACTTAACGGAAGCCTTACTCAAGCAAAGTAGGAACTTTAAATGTAAAGATCAACTAAAAATTCACAACAATATATTAACTCAGAAATGTCTGGAAATACTTAATTAAACATAAATAAGTGACTCCAAGTCTCAAAACCTCAATAAGGGAAATAGTGAAAGACTCCTCAACTACTACTGTCAATAAAGCCTCAAAATACTATGATAGATGTCGGGACAAGACCCTCGACAACTTAACAAAGTAGAAAATGATAATGTGAGGCCATCCGGAAAGCAAGGAGGCTCACCGAAGCTAGCTTGACTGCAAATGGTATCAAAGAAGTGCCAGTTGATGAACCTGAACACCTTTATCTGCATCATAAAGAAGATGTAGGTCGAACGATGTTAGTACATTAAATGTACGATCATGTATGGTAAATCTAAAACATATATATAGCTGAAATGGTAACAAGGGAAGAAAATACTCACCTCAACTCAACTCCAAAATGAAAGAAATAATAAGAGATGCAATAATAAAAGATTTTAAAACACTAGATCAGAACTCAAGTGTATAAAAATACAATAACATACTATTTACTCTTATTTGGGAGATTCGCTAACCAATAACCATCACTATGAGTTATGTGATAATACAACGTCTCACCAACGCTACCAGAAGTGTCCTATACCTTGCCAGGGTATAAACCACCTCAACTAAGTGGATCCACTAAGCTATGCTTAAAAGCAACAAAGAGCCATCTAAAAAGTACGATCTTTTAACCATGTTGGCTGCATGGTTTATGAGGAATGTGAGCTGTTTGAACTCTTTCCCATATTGGTGCTCAATACTACTCCTAATAATATATAAACTCATGTTCAAACGTATAAGACATAACTCTTTTTCAAATTGAGGTAATTACTCAAAAGATCCTCTTTAAAGAGATAATACTCAGAAACTTCTCTGAACTCATAAACTCATTTAGAAATCAATGTTTCTCTCTTTTAAATGTAAAAGTGTTACACTTGGGAATACTTAATTACCTTATACTCAATTTTAAACTTGAAATATAACTCTTCTCATTCCCATACTCATTTACTCAAGATTTAGTTCATACTATAGTTAATTGCAAAAGACTTCTCAAATTTGACTCAAAAGGACCTCTTGAACTTTCCTCTTAACTTTACTTTAATTTGAAATATAAATTAAGATATGTAATTAGGATATGTCGGATCTCTCAAGGATTAATGAAGACTGTAAGATTTAATATCAAGAAGTGAATGAATACATGATTTGAAAGAACACATACGAGACGAAGGTTGGAGATACAATAACATAGTCTTTACTCACGTTTGGGAGATTCTCTAACCGACAACCATCAGTATGAGCTATGTGATGATACAACATCTCGCCCATGCTGCTAGAACTGCCATATACATTTCTGAGGTATAGAACTCCTCAGCTAAGTGGATCAACTAAGCTATGCTTAAAAGCAATATGGAGTCGTCTAAAAAGTACAATCATTTACCCATGTTGGCTACATGGTTTATGAGGACTATGAGTTGTTTGATTTCATCCTCATATCGGTGCTTAATACTACTACCAATAATATATATAACTCATGCACAAATGTATAAAACATAACTCTTTTTCAACTTGAGGTTATCACTCCAAAAATCCACTTAAAAGAGGTAATACTTAGGACTTCTCATAAACTCATTTAGAAATTAATATTTCTCTCATTTAAATGAGAAAGTGTTACACTTGGAAATACTTAGTTCCCTTACACTCATTTTGAAACATGAAATACAACTATCCTCATCCTCATACTGATTTACTCAAGACTTAGTTCCAAGCTACTATGAACTTCAAAAGAAATCTCGAATTTGACTCAAAAGGACATCTTGAACTTTTCTCTTAACTTTACTTCAATTTGAAAAATGTAATTTCAGACATTTGATTAGGACATGTAGAATCTCTCAATAATTAATGAACAATTTAAGAGTTAGTAGCAAGAAGAGAACGAAGACACGATTTAATGGAACACATACGAGGTGATGAACGGAGAAGAAAAAGGTTTGACGCCCCTGAACCATTAATGACGCGCCGCACCAGCCCCAAAGTACTGGGGAGCGCTGTAGGCACAGGGCGCCAGCCCTTCTGGCGCTATGGTGACACATTTCCCCATCCCCGAACATAGAAATCCGACAAATTCTCTTGCTCAATTTCAGGTTCTAAATCATCTAGAATCGATTGGTTTCTTCCAAACTCTCTTTGAGTGACAAACCCAAAATGAAATTATTGAAAATTCACTAAAATTATGTCAAGAAACACCACTCATTCGCAAAATTCTCACCTCAAGAACATAAAATCTCCAATGTTAAAGAATGAAGCTTAAAACTCATGAACTCTTCAAGAACCTTTACATAAATGATTTCATGGACGAGTTTAATGAAAGCATTACATATTTGGAGTGAGGATGAACAAATCCATCACTATGGAAACCTCACATACCTGACAAGAACTAGTTTTCTTGGAAAAATTCCTCAACCCTTAAATGAATGCTTCAAAACTCGCTTTTCCTCTTTTTGAACTTTGCTCTAAATCCCTAAGTGGTTAGGAATGTAAATGGGTGATAAGAATCTAATTAGACCCTTAATTAGGTCAGGTAAAACGTTCTAAGCATAGTGGGAAAAGGAAAAGAACAAAATATCTTTTTCTCAAACGGATGAAATGCCTTCACTAGAGAAGCTTCTCTCAAACGGGCATAACCTTTTTCTCAGAGCTCGAAATTTAGCAAACTTGGTGGTGTTGGAAAGAGGACTCAAAGATCTTCGATTTTATAGCTCAGGCACCACTTAATTCTTTGTTTCCTAAAAAATATGGTCGATTGAACTTGACCCAAGAATAATCTCATAGTGAAACTCAATCGGAAAGAAAATTTTCAACTTAACTTTATGCTAGGGGATTCTAAAGAAAATTTAGAATCACTCGGTACAATATTACTAACAAATAAAGAATTCCTTGAATCGTAACATAGAAATTTCCGAAAATGTTACAATATCTCCTTCTTGGTATCATTCATCCTCGAGTGACGAATTGACTGAGAATGGAAAGGGTTTCCTCTTACTATCTTTTTGACTTCTGAACTTGCCTACTAACATAGGTGGAAATAATTTTTACTAAGAGTTTGGAACTGTCTATGGCACATCAATCAAGAATTGTCATGACCCGAGACTACTCCCTAGACATGACATGGCGTACTTGACCCTGAAGGGTCTCGTACAAGCCTCTTAGCATTCATAACATTCGATAAAAAGAAAATGGTATTGAATTAAAACTCATTTAAATCCATACAATCGAAAATACTCATTCAAAACACTGGAAGTCTATTGTCTCACATGACCATCTAAAATAATAACTCAAAACAAAAGTAGGGTCACGACCCTTTACAATCAAAATTCTAACAATGTCTATTACATGAATGAAATGGAACATCAAAGATATTTGTCCTCGATCTATGAGGATATACCACTTAGTATTGGAAGAATCTCAATCCAAGCCTTTAGCCATGAGGGGAATGAAATTGAGTGCCAATCCCTACACTTTGTAGAAAAAATAGAAGAATATGGGTTAGCACAATTAAGTACCAAGTATGATAGCCATGCAAAAATCATGCTTAAAACGGACATTTCATTTGAAAGCCATGCATATGCCAATTTTGATAAAACTTAATGAACATAAGTATAAGAGGCATAATATACAACTATAACCAACATGCAAGTCATTTCTTCACATTAGGACATAACCAACATAATAACTATTTCATTACATTAAGTTTTCACCTCAAGCAACCCCAAGCTATACCATGTGAAATATATGATCAATAGCGTCCCATACCACCATCCACACTATGTACCACATCAAGGCCACAAAAAGTGAACTTACCATTCATCATTTCCATCCTTTTACAATACTCATACATAAGAGACATAACATTTCATAGTCATGACAAGGAAGTAACTCATAATACAATTCAAGTATAGCATGCATCATTACATTTGACATTAAGTCAACATTCTTCATTAGCTTCATTTAGAGCACTTTCATTCATTAGTCATGAAGACATTAGAGAACTCACTATGACCCTCTTAAAGCCAATTCCTGCAATGCATGGATGGCATCCCATAGTGTGGGTGGCATCCCATACTACCACCCACACTTCATAGAACTTCTCAAGAAACCATAGTGCACATCTCACATGATGGGAATAGGCATTAACCAACATAGACCATGAAAGCTCACTCATGGAATCCTGTGTCATATAACCCAACACCGAAGAAAGGTGTTCTACTTGCCTAAGGTAGAACTAAGTGTGCTTTACCTATGTGCACATAGTTATGGGATAAGAAAGATGTTCATTGGACTCTAACCTAACATTAGGAGAGTCACCATCTTACCATATCCACTCGGTGCTTATCCTCCATTCCCATAGAGTAGTTCATTCACATTAACATTATTGAACTTGAGAGGGCCACCAACAATATGTCTACCGACCCAATGTACATTACACATGAAAGGGCCACCAATATTAGGTCTACCGATTCAAGGTACATTAAGGATAGCTCATTGACTTTCCAAGAAAGGTCCATCAACATTAGGTCTACCGCTTCAAGGTTAATGTTCATCATTTCACACAAAAAGGGCCACCAACATTAGGTCTACTGTTTCAAGGTTTATCGTCACATTAGTTTCTAGACTCATTATGAAGGGCTACCAACATTAGGTATACCGGTTCATTTCATAGCCTATAATACTTCATCATTCATTTAGAAAAGGGCCACCAACATCAGGTCTACCGATTCATGTCCATTACATTCATTTATTAAAGAAGAGGTTGCCTAAGCCTACCAATTCAAAGTGTAACATATAAGGAATAAACCTTTCACATTCTATCATCACCATTCATGTGTGCATAATTAAGAATAACCTTTCAATGGTAGCACCATTACATTCTAAACATGATCATATTACTTCCATTAAGATCACACACATATACTTTACATCATGATCATACATAGATCCTTCATATATAGAGGTACAAGGAATATATCAATCAATTCGATACAACAATATATAGAGTAAGTAAACACCTCCACCTTTCAAGTGGATCAATAGATCAAGCACAATTCTACTTCAACATGTGATTTGATCATAACTTTCCCTTAAAGGGTCATAATTTCAATTTATCAACACACACTACAATTAACATAATAAGAATGGATATTAACTCTATTCAATAACTAAAACATTATAAATTCAATTAGAGTATTCATCCAATAATCATTCATTCAAGCCAACATTCATGAAAATAGGTTTTGGAGGAATTCATGGTTTCATGGGGAGTTTCTTTAATAATTCACCTTAAAACAACGAATTCACCATAATATAAGTTCAATTGAACATTTGAAATCGTTTTATGAAAGATCCCACGGCTTGAGTGAAACCCTAGAATTTTGGGGAAAGTTCATCTTTGAAAAGAGAGTTTTGAGAGGGCTCCTTGGGTGAAAGCTACCCAAGGATGAAAACTACCATACATTAAGGAATAAATCCACAAAAATTGAAAAATAAAGCTTCCCCCTTGACCCTTAGTCTTGACCTTGACCTTGCTCTTCAATGGAGTTTCTAGAGAGAAGATTTTTAGGAGAGGGAAGGGTTTTTGATTTGGGTGATTAGAAATAATGAAATTATTAATAAGTTTAATAGTTTCAATAATCTTAAAATACCATAAATAACTAAAAATAACCGTCCCAACCCTAAACTAACTAATTAGTAATTTCCTAAACTAACCCTCAACTTGACCGAAAACTGGCAGATTACAGGTGCCATTGACGCCCCATGACCTACGGACCATAGGTGGAGTGACGCCCCATCCTCCTGGTCCGTGGTTGGGTCTGTGGCTTTCCATTTGGGGCCCTGACCTATGGATGCCATCCACGGGGTGTGGATAGACCTACGGGGAGTAGGTCCTCATCCGTAGGTCACACCAATTTGGCAGATTTTTGGTTTCTTTGGGGTCTTGTGGGTTAGGCTTTAGGGTCCCCCTCAAGAACCCTTGGTTGGTCTTTGGGGTGTCTTACCTTGACGTTTAACCCTTAAACCCCTCAACCATAGCTCGGGACAACATTTAACAACTCATAACCTCACACAAAACTCAGAAACACAATCATTAGGCTCTAGTTTCACCTATTCATTTTACGGGTCGGTACAAGAATGATATGAGTTTGAACATAGCCAAGCTATATCTGAAGTTATCTTACATGAGACAAGGGAAATCCAGGCATGAAGTAACAATATGACTATTACGCTTTCAGAATTACAAATACTAGCTATCAAGTTTAGCAACACCTCTAAATCACGTCCTCCTTTATGAGAACCACATCTAATAAGTGGCACTCACAACTCCTACAAGGGTTTTAGACTACTCTTATCAACGTCTAAGTTAAATCGACTACTCTTACTATATTCAAGCCTCACTGAAAATCACAAAGTACTTAACATAAGGTGATTATTCTCGTCAAAATCACAAGATTCGGGTTCTATACCTCTATAGGAAATTTCATCCCAAAAGTATTACTCCTTACCATCACACTCAACCAACCTCGAGTCTTAATCAAGAACCAACTAATGCATCATGCATTCATCCACATGCTACCAACACCACATTCAAGCCTAGTATTATAATCACTCCATGAAATCCTACTAAACAACCCTTATAAGAATTCCTCATCCTCTCATCCCCTCTACCAACTGAAATTTCATGCATTACTACTAGAAAGTTGATTTATTACTCTCATTTAACTACTACTCATAGTAAAACCTCATCCTCTTCTTCCTCCACCTCTATGACCTTAGATGGAATAAACACACCATAACTATCACAATAATAAATATCAATCCTCTTCTCTATCATCAAAAAACTACTATCGACAACACCACTCTCGAAACTAAAAAGGATCATTGAAAGATCTATAGAGAAAAAGATCATAAGACGATTCATTCGAGAAATCTAATTTAAGAATATGCATGAGGTAACATTATTTTTCAAGCCATCATGATCAAATCATAAATTTGTGAGACTGAACATACTATGAGAAATGAGTGCTTATATGTATAGGTGATACACTCAAATTACACCTCCCTAAAGAAGCATAAGTGATCCTTATCAAGTAAAGAACCCAACTTGTAGGTTGAGGTCGATCCCACGAGGAAAATGGTTTAGACTTCACTTTAACCAATAATTATATTTGTTTAGTCAAATTACTTCCAGAAACAAGTAATTAAAGGGTGGCAATTTGTGAAACAAATAGTAAGAATTTAGTAAGTAATCAGTAAACAAAAGTCAATTTTGGTTGTTATCAAGATGAGATAATTAACTAGGGTATACGTGTTCCCCACAATCTCATAATGTAGTAATCCTAGTAATAGCAATCATTTCCTAGTGTACTACATGAAAAGTGATAAGCTTGGTATCTCTAAATCCTTGGGCCGACATCTAGAGAATTCCATCCCACACCTTGGTCCAGCTACGTGTGTATAATTTACTAACCCTTACCTTTACCTCATATTAAACATTACATAGATGTTTGGCGTAGTTATTACTTCACACCAATCGACACTAGACTATTAGATAGTATCACACTAAATTTATGTAGATAATTCTTTTCTTGTTGATTACCTCTTTGGTCCGGCAAGTAGCAACAAGGCGAGTTCAAACGTTGTGCACTGTTAAAAAGACTTTTAAATGAATGAATTATCAATGCATGCAAAACACTATTCAAGAATTTCTTATTTACTATTCATACTTTGTTAATCACTCATGGTTCCCACAACCCTAGTTGTGGAGTTTAGTTACCCATAATCATATGAAAACAATTCATTGTTTTAGATGAAAGAATTATGAACTTACGTAAGTGAGAATAGCAAACTCGGAATTTCAACTTGAATTTCAATACCAAAATCTTCAAAATCAACTTAGGAAATCAAGAATTGCTAGGTTTGAAAAAAATAATCCCAAGTCACAAAGTAGAATGAAAGTAATAAAGTCTAACCACAAAAAACGAGGTTTACATACCCTATTTATAGAAAACTAGTCCTAAATTAAAAGGAAAACAAAATAAGGAAAGTTTGTTCAGGCACGCGTCTTCAATCCACGAGTCTAACTCACCGACCGTCACTGACCGTCAATGGATCTACGGTCCGTGAGTTCCTTCTGTCAGCCAGGACTTTGAAAATATTTCAGCTTCCAAAAATCAGCTTCTCTGAAGCACATGACGGAACTGCAGTACGGACCGTAGATCGATCTACAGTCCGTCGATCCCTCTCCGTAGGTCCATACTTAGAATTCTCCAAAAATCAAGTATTGGAACCCTCGCAGTCACATTCTACGATTTAGCAGTATGGTCTGTAGATCAATCTACGGACCGTCATGTTGTATGCTCTTCAGGCTCACAGGCTTCTCTTAAACCCCTCTGCAGTCACATGATTTTTTCATGATTTTTTCTAAGATTAACTCATCAATAAGGATCTGGCTTTACTTTTAAACTACCTTAAGTATGAGAGGTAGTTGAATGGATATGAGAAATGCACGAGTTAGAATAAATTCCTTCTGACACAATTCTACTACATGATTTAGAGTATGAAAGAAGGGAAACTTTTATTAAATGGATGTTGTCCATCATTTATAGAAGTGAGGCCCTCACACCCATAAATAAGATCTTACTGAGATGACTTAAACTCTGTGCTCAGATACCAAGTTTCTCACGACACGAGCCTACACCCTCGACATGGCTGACACTCGAGAACCATTATTGGTCCCCAAGCGAACCCTCATCCTGGATGACTCCAAGTGAAAAACTAACTCAAGAAAAATGGGCTTAAAAACAAAATTTGTTATCAAAATGAAACTCAACTCGAATGTCAGAAAGCATTTATTTCAATAACTACAATAGTTTCCAAAACATCTTTAAAGGAAAAGTAAATACTAAAAAATTCTTCAACTGTATCTATCTATGAAGTCTCTACTATTATAGAAGGATATCAGGACAAGAACTACGACATCTTAAAACTAAAAACTATAAGGTAAAGGTGAATTCCTCCAGAATATAAGAACGTTTACCAAAGCTAACTAGAGTGCCAAATGATCTCAATGAAGCAACTTTTGATGATCATAAACACATGTATATGTATCATTATAAGATGTAGGTCGAATGATGTCAATACATTGAATGTACGAGCATTTAAGGGGAATATGAAACATAGCTAACTGAACTGATAACATGGGAAGATAATACACACCTGATCTCAACTCCAATATGAAAGCAATAACAAAAGAAAAAAAATGTTTAAAGTTTCATAGTAAACAGATACTAACTCAAGGATGTATATAAATATACAATAAACTCAAAAAAATAGATATAAACACAAAATGTATAAAAATATGATAACATACTCTTTACTCTTATTTGGGAGATTCTCTAACCAACAACCATCACTATGAGCTCTGTAATGATACAACGTCTCTCCCACGCTGCCAGAACTGTCCTGTACCTTATCGGGGTATAGAACTCCTCAACTAAGTGGATCCACTAAGCTATGATTAAAAGCAATAAGGAGCCATCTCAAAAGTATGATCCTTTACCCATGTTGGCTACACGGCTTATGAGGACTGTAAGTTGTCTGAACTCATCCTCATATTAGTGCTCAATACTACCCCAATAATATTTATAACTCATGCTCAAATGTATAAAATATAACTCTTTCTCAACTTGAGGTTATTACTAAAAATATCCTCTAAAGAGAGGTAATACTTAGGACTTCTCATAAACTCATTCAGAAATGAATTTATCTCTCGTTTAAATTAAAAAGTGTTACACTTGGGAATACTTATTTCCCTTATACTCATTTTCAAACATTAAATACAACTCTCCTCATCCTCATACTCATTTACTCAAAACTTAGTTCAAACCTACAATCAACTTCAAAAGAACTCTCAAATTTGACTCAAAAGGACCTCTTGAACTTTTCTCATAACTTTACTTAAATCTGAAAATGTAATTTAAGACATATCATTAGGGCATGTAGGATTTCGCAATGATTATTGAAGAGTTTAAGTGTTAGTATGAAGAAGAAAATGAAGACATGCTTTAATGGAACACATATGGGATGAAGAACGGAGAACAAAAAGGCATGACGCCCCTGGCGAATCAATGGCGTGCCGCACCAGCCCCAAAGTACTGGGGCGCACTACAAGCATAGTGCACCAACCCCCAATGCTATGGTGACGCATTGCCCCAGCCCCGAACCCAAAAATCTAATAAATTTTCTTGCTCAATTATGGGTCCTAACTCATCTAGAATCGATTAGTTTCTTATTGACAAACCCAGCACAAAATTATCGAAAAGCCACTAAAATTCTATCAAGAAATACCACTCATCCACAAAATCCTCACCTCAAGAACTCAAAATCTCCATTGTTAAAGAATGAAGCTTAAAACTCAAGAACTCTTCAAGAACCTTTACATAAACGATTTCATGGACAAATTTTATGAAAGCATTGCATATTTTGCATTAGGATGAAACAATTAATCACTATGAGAAACCTCACATACCTAGAAAGAACTATTGTTCTTGGCGAAATTCCTCAACCCTTGAATGAATGCTTGAAAATCTTTTTTCCTCTTCTTGAACTTTGCTCTAAATCATTACGCGTTTGGGAATGTGAATGGGTTATTATAATCTGATTAGACCCTTAATTGGGTCAGGGAAAACGTGCTAAGCCTAGTGGGAAATGGTAAAGACCAAAATACTCTTTTCTCAAACGGATAAAATGCCTTAACTAGAGAGGTTTCACTCAAACGGGCATAACACTTTACTCCAAGCTCAAAGATCTTTTATTTGATAGTTCATGGGCCACCTAATTCTTTATGTTCTAAAATATATGATCAATTAAAGTTGACCCAAGAAAAATCTCATAGTAAAACTTAACCGGAAAGAAAGTTATCAACCTAACTTTATGCTAGGGAATTCTAGTGACCTTAACTTTTAAGAGAACTTAGAATCACTCAGTACAATCTTATTCACAAATAAAGAATGACTCAAATCTTAACTTAGAAATTTTCGGGATGTTACAATTAATTTTGGGATAAGTTATCCCTCACTTGCCAACCAAACAACAAATTTAGTGACACTATAATTTAATCCTAGGATTATTTATGTTATCCTTCATATCAAATGACCCCTAATTGCTTTGAAGTATTGGAAGTAGTTATCGTAGTCAATGTTAGTCATTATAAAGAGTAATATGACAATAATTTCGAAAAGGTAAAAATGAAAAGTAATGTCTAATTCAAATCTTAACATATTGTTTCTTAAAGGGTGTGCAATATTTCAAAAATTCATTTATTTTTAAATGGAGGGAGTACTATATTGTGTACTCCCTATGTTCTTATTTACATGTCGTCCTTACTAAAGAATAGATGTTCCTTAATTAATATTTGTCATTTCACAAAATCAATACATAAATTGCACTATTCTTCCTATTTTACCCTCGAGAGATCAGCCTTGAAAGTATGAATTTGACCGACATAGAAAAATAAAATGATTAATTCATATTCATTTGCCGATTTAGTTGATCAAAATAAATTAGTTCATGATCATTTATTGAAAAGTTGACTTCAAGAGAACACTAAATAAGAGTATAATAGTAAACTTACCTAATTTCTTAAAGGGACATGAAATCTAAAATGATGAAAACTAAATAGGAAGGAAAGGAGTAATTTGTAATTGTAATTACATGGCCTACTTCAATTAGTAGATGAAATTTCAAAAAGAGCCTTAATGATATGGGATATACTTAGTAGGCTTCATGTGAATATGATTATTATTATTCTTATGCATTAGCCTTTACGAGATGTTGTTCAAACAGGCATCTTGTCGAAGAATTGGAGATACAAGTTGGGCAAACTTTCAGTGTTGAAACTTGATCAAACTCTTTATGATACAACAAAGAGAAAGAAATGACCAACGATTGAATTTAAAAACATTATTTTCAAGCACCTCACAGCCAATATTGTAGGACAAATTATGAAGTTTACCCTTGATATTACTGGCCTTGAAAGTTGGTCTGTCATTCATGAGATGACATATTTCCTCTTTAGGAATCGCATTCAACATGTTCTGTTGGGCTGTCTATATGAGTTTCCTTATTCAGTTTTCATTTGTTTGGAGTTGAAGTACCTGTCTATCGAAAATTATCCTATATTTCCTTCCTTGGCCTTCAAAGGGTTTGATAAGTTAATTAGCTTGGAATTGTGTGGCATAGGAACTATCTCCATATTTCTTGAATGTTTGATCTCTCATTGTCCGTTGCTCGAGCAATGGTTGTTGCATAATATTTTAATGGATGAACATGTATTTGAAATTAATGCTCCTATGCAAAACTCTTTGGACTGCACACGAAATTTGAGTTCTATTTGTTTGAAAAATATCCCTCTTTTGGAAAAACTCTCACTTACGAGTACATATTCTTTGGCGGGGATACAAATTTTTAGACAATTTTTCTTCTCTCCGTCATCTCCTCTTGAACAACAACACTCTTAAGTTAATGTCCTTTATCACTTCTCTTTAACTTATATTTTTATAGATGAAACATTGTTCGCGCTTTGACTAATCTTATTTTTTGGCCTTTTCTTTCTTGTTGTTTGCTGCTAGAGCAGGTGTAGTTCCAACAAGACTTCCTTTTAATCTTGGCTATGTCAAACATCTTTACGTATCTAGTATTAATCCAAGTGAATTTGATGCGGTCTCATATTTTTTTGCTTGATAAGAAGCTTCCCATCCATACAATTTGTGCATGTTGAGGTTCTTAATCCCTCCTCTTTTTCTTCCTCCCTTATCATTTTTTGGCTTTCTTATCTTTAATAATTTCAGTGATTCGTTTTGGTGATCTTCCTAGGTGAACGACAATGACAATAAAGTTCCAGCTCTAGAAGCTCTTGAAGTGGAATGTTTGACAAATGTGACTTTTAAGCACCTTAAGGAAGCTGAGCTAAAATGCAGTCCACGCACGAAGCCTCAGATGAAACTTATCAAGCTATTGTGATTAAATCACCCATGCTGGTGAAAATGTTAATTATCCATGTGCTAGAAAGTGAATTGCTTGGAGCAGTAGCCAAAGTACTCGCAGACCGAACAGAATATTGGCGGGTAATTTGAAGTTTTATTTTATGAGTTTTCACATTTTATGGATGTTCTTGAATGGTCTATGAAATGAAACTTTGCTCTGTTAATTCATCATGATTTTGGAATATTTCCTGTAGTAAGGTTGAAGCAATTTTTCTTAAACAATAGATCATTTTGTGAGTTTTTGACCAAAAGCATTCTTTAATTACACTCACAACTTAAACTACATCCTTGAACTTTCCCTTTTGAAGTATCCAAATATTGGCACCTTTCATCCTTCTGCTAAACAATAGGACAAAAAAACTAACGACTCCCTATCCAGTGCAACTCACTTGACTCCAATTTTCCAACAAAGATATCAAAAATTGGATTCTTGGTTTTTGTTCGTTTCCTTATGGACAATGAGAAACTGATGCTGATGCTCAAGCTCTTTGCATAGTTTATTGCTCCATTGATAATTGATGAAATTCCTTCTAACTCAACAATGGCGTATTTGGAGAATTGGAAAATACACACAAGGAAGAGAGAAAATATATTTCTTCTCTATTTTTGGAAGTATCGAGTGAATTAAGAGTATAATGAAGTGAGTATATATAGGACTATATACTCTACTATACTCTAAGCTAATATTTATAGCTCAACAACAGCAGGAAATTAGCCTCCACTAAATGATCTTGACGCAGTTAAAAGAATAACTAACTCTTAACCACTTTTAACTAACTTCTTAAACTAGTCATTCTATTCTCAATACTCCCCCTCAAGCTGGGTAGTGTGAAAAAATTCAACACTCCTAGCTTGCGCAAGAGATAGCTATGTTGTGATCGGTTCAAGGCTTTTGTGAGCATGTCTGCTTCTTGATCCTTAGAGGTTACATGTGTGGTCTTTATTGTTCTATCTTTAATTCTTTCTCGAATAAAATGTAAGTCTATTTCAATGTGTTTGGTTCTCTCTTGAAATATGGAATGTGCAGCAACCTGGATTGCTACCTTAGCAAAATTACTAGAGTCTCAATATCAACCCTTAGTTCTTTGCAAATTCCCACAAGCCACAGTATTTCTGAAACAGTTGCAGCCATGCTCCTATACTCTGCCTCTACTGAGCTTCTAGAAACAATGCTTTGTTTCTTTAACTTCCAGAAAATCAAAAAGTTTCAAAACTTCATCATATATCCAGTAATGGACCTTCTTGAGTTAGGACACCCTAGCAAATCATAACAAAATGCAGTCAATTGTGTTCCCTTTTATGAGCTCTGAAGTATCCCCATTCTTCACATATTTTGCCACTCTATAAGTTGCATTCATATGAGACTTCTTGGGGTAGTGCATGAACTGACTAAGCTTCTGCACTGCATTTGTAATATCTGGTGTGGTCATAGTGAGATACAATAGTTTTCTAACTAGCCTTTGATAAGAACCTAGATCTTCTACCTTATCATCACCGATTTCTCCCACATGTTCATCATATTCCATTGTTGTTAGTTTGTGATTGCATTCCATTGTAGTATTCATTGGTTTGAACCCTACTAGTCCCATGTCTATGATTAACTTAAATTTCCTTTGATTCATAAATATCCCTTCATGTGATCTATCTATCTCAATCCCAAGAAAATACTTCATTTCAACTAGATTCTTGATATGAACTTCTCTTGTAGTGCTATTTTTGCTTCCTGATTTAATATAGGATCATTGCCTGTGATGAGTAGATGATCAACATAGACTAGGATGATTACTATGTTGTCTCCCACTTTTCCTGTAAATAAGGAGTTATCAAAATGAATGTATGAATCCCGAGGTGGCTGAAACCTCGACAAGTTTCAAGTTCCATTGTCTTGAAGCCTGTTCGAGCCCATAGAGGGATTTGTGTAGTCTACAGACTTGTTGACAACTATTTTAACCCTAACTAAAAAATTATGAGGTGGGATCATGTTGAATTCTTTAACCAAATCACCCTGAAGGAAAGCATTGAACACATCCATCTAGTGTAAAACCCATTGATTTGAAGCAGCCAGAGCAAGAACTAATCTAACAGTGACCATTTTGACTATAGGATAAAAGGTCTCATGATAGGCCAAACCTTTTTTCTGGTTGTAGGCCTTGGCTACAACCAGCACTAGTATCTCTCAACTTCTCCATCAGCCTTGTACTTCACTTTGAAAACCCATTTACGACCTATTGGAGCTTTCCACGGGGAAGATCTACAATGGACCAAATGTGATTATCTTGCAAGCAGCTGATTCCAGGTTCATGGCATCAATCCACATAGGATATTTGATAGCTTTATCATAGGACATGAAACTCCCTGATAGGGGTAATCTTAGACAGGTAGGACTGATATACATGACTAAGCTTCACAGTAGACAAGTAGGACTGCATGGTTTAAACGAAAGAGCTAGAAATAGTAGTTGAGTGGAGTTTACCACACTAATAATCTTGTGACCAAGTAGGAGTAGTTTTGGTCCTTGTACACCTTCTGTGAGGTACAAGAGAAGGTTCAACAGTGGAAATTATAATATCTGCAGATGGTTATCTTGTTGTAGAGGAAGAAGGCATGTTGGTGGTGCTGAGAGGAAGTGTAACAGGTGCTGGTTCAGGTTCCATTTGGGATAAGACACTATTTGGAAACAACTGCATGATTTTTTTTAGTAAGCGTCTGAAAAGGAAAGAATTGTTCCCCTAAAGAAATATCCCTTCTCACAAAAAACTATTATTAAGCAAGTTATAAAGTCTATAGCCTTTCTGAGTGGGAGAGTATCTTATCTGCAAAATTGCCTACTTTATCACTATTAATCATATTTGTTGTTATTCACTAATATTTATTCTCCTTTTTCTTTAGGGGCAACTAAATATTGTATAAACCATCAACCTTCCTACCAATCCCCTTCACCACTTCACTGTGAAGATCTCCCATTAAAAAGAGATTAGGAAAGAAAGTGGCAACATATTTTCAATCTCAGGTCAATTCAAATACTAACAGGAGGTTATGTGTAAAATTGGGAATGCATAATACATTGTTTAGACTGTGATCACTGTCTAGCTTGCATCTTCCCACACAATCTATGTCTAGTGCATTACCATATGGAATAAAAACTCTCTTGATTCCATTCAATATGGCCTTATTGTAAACCATATGATTAGTGGCCCCTGAATTTACTATTTACTTTCTAAAGGCTTCACTATTGGTTGCCATAAAGAGTTGAGTCAAACCTACCATGTGTTTGTCTGAATCAATTGGTACCTCTTTATGAATCATCTTTAAAGTTTGATCACATTGTTCCTGAGTGAACATCATGCCACCTCATTGGTTAGAACTTTGGGATGGTTGATCCATATCATGTAGCATAAGACCTCAAAAATATGCCTATATTTAATAGTCTAAATACTCTCAATCTATCAAGAACATATTCTAAATAAGTATACGAGTCTATTGATAAACATATTATTATTCTTTCACTATAAACTCAAAAAGTCAACCCCGAGCCCGCAAGATTAGTACAACAAATTTATTTCAAAATTAGTTATTGATGATATAGGAGTCACAAATATGAAATTTAATCAAAATCAAAGCTCGAACCGGACACCGAATCATCAAAAATCACTCCTCAATTTTAGGTTAAAAAATCCTAATTTCTATATTATACCCTGAAGCTACCCCCTTGACGTAAACACAGAACCTAGGATCACGAATTACCTTAAGCTAACCCTTAGCTGGCATATCATAAGCATACATAAATGAATACTGTGCAGAAGCTATAATCATGAGATAAACTAAATGATAGGGAATACCCAATATAAGTGTGAATATATAAATACTGAGCAAGAGTTTAAGATACTAAACTATAAATCAAATAATAAAGCTGAATTTGTCTATGTCTAAAATAAGCCTCCAACTGACTAGAGATGTTGGCACATTCCCTTAACTAACTCTAGCAAAACTGAAACTAAAATAAAAGACTAAAATATAAAGAACATGTCTATCGTCCTCGAAGAATGAGGACTCACCATTGATGCTGTTGAATACGGATCGAGAATCGATCTACACGTGATCTGATTATTAAAGACCTGAACCTACATCACGAAATTATGTAGCGCAGAGTATGCATCAGTACTTGAAAGGTACTGATCATGAAGGATAGGATAAAGCTGAACAATATATCTATATAACTAAATAAAGAATACTGATTAATGATATAAAATGAACATGAAGAATATACTGAAACATACTGAACATGAACTAAACTGAATGCAATGACCACGTATATAACATGCTGAAACTGAATACTGAAATGTAACTGGGAACCTGGTCAAATGTACTAGAATATGACTGTGGGAGCTACTAATAACCGACATAAACCACATGAGCTAAATGTGGAGTCTGATGTATACGCCCTATCGAAAGGACCCAATCTACCTTGCCAAGGGTATAGAGGCATGACTGGCGTGATAACTAAATATGATGCCCATAGAGGGGACTTACAACCTACAGGGGCACGTAGTTCTGGGATTATAAGGGTGACTGACCGTAGTTCAACTCGGTGTTAAGCCTACTCCCAACTGGAAATGTGTACAATACAACATAACTGAAATATACTGACTAGCTCGATATTCCAACATGCTAACTAAAAATGCAACATTTAACACTGATAATGAAACATTTGAGAACTGAGGCATGTATTTCTATTTTTCTATCCTAGTTAGTGTAATTCATGAACTAAACGAATCTACACAAATAGGGTTCTGAGTTTCATGCAAGGAACTAATCAACAATGTTACAACAACATGAAAATCTGATTAGGAATATTCTAACAACTAAATCACAACAATTTCTAACATTTAAGAAACCTTATGTCTATATAATCAATAGGGAATCAAGAATCTGACTGGATTCTAGGGACTTAATGGGTGAAAGGAACCCATTAGTGAAATCCCACATACCTGTTGACGAATTCCACGGAGAAATCTTTTGATTTTGGAGCTGGAACTGAGGAAAACTTGTTGCGTTCTTGGAGAGGGTTTGGTCGACTATTTCTCCTATTTTTCTCTAGTTTGATCTAATTGTTAGAGAATGATTGACTAGGGTAAGTTGTGATTATGTTACTAGGCTAAAACTGACAAAAACTACGTAGTTTAGGGGTTACACGTTGTAGTTTAGGGGTCCAACACATAGGGGAAAAGACCAAAACGACCCTAAGTTAAAGGCTATCGGTGCCACCGGCGGCCAGACCGATGAACCGTGGATAGAGCAACTGTCCGTCCTTGCAAGCGTCGATTGGGGTTGTAGGAGCTGAAAATTTGGGGTCTCGACCACGACCTGGACCACAGATCATGGTCCCACCTACCATCTGTGGGTCCTGCCATTGGTCGACCTTTCATTGATTTTTTTCCCGGGGTTCTGGGAGGGGCTTGCAGGTTTCCAACCATGGACCCCTCCTATGGTCCGTGGATCACCTTACGGTCCATAGGTGGCACCCGTGAGAGGAACCTGCAACTTTTGAAAATCTGTTATTTTGATTGTTTCGGATACAGGGTGTTACATTATCTCCCCCTTGGGAACATTCATCCTTGAATGAAGCGTAAACTAGTTAAATATGGAGGAAAAGTGCTGCAATCCCTACCACTAAGTACTAGACACTGAAATCTGACTAAAGTAAGTTCCAAGAACATGCAAATACACTGAAAGGGAATGACTAAATGAAGGAACATGATACTAAGATTGAATTCATGCAAGAATAAACTGAGAGACTGAAGAGGAACTATTAGCTCAAGCTGTAATGGAATTGGAAGGAAAGAGATAAGGATACTTGGCCTTCATGACAATCAAGAATTTCAACTGGCACCTCTTCATAAGTGAGACTATCCTTCACAGCCACACTTTCTAATGGCGCTATAGATGTTGGATCACCCACACATTTCTTCAACAAGGAAATGTGAAACACTGGATGGACTGCTGCTAGTTCTGCTAGCAACGCTAACTCATAAGTCACTTTACCAATCCTTTTCAAGATCATGAGAGGACCTACATATCTGGGATTGAGCTTCCCTTTATTGCCAAATCTCATCACCCCCTTCAAAGGTGACACTTTCAGGAAAACCCAATCTCAACCTCAAACTCTAAGTCCCTTCTCCTCACTTCTGCATAAGACTTCTGACGACTCTGATATGTCTGAAGTCTATCTCTGATGATCTGAAACTTTTCCATCGCATCATGAACCAAATCTGGCGCTATCAAGGGTGCTTCACCTACTTCAAAGCCTTATAAGGGGCCTTCTGCCTAATAGAATGATAACTATAATTGTACGCGAACTCAATAAGAGGAAGGTCATCATCCCAACTACCCTTGAAGTCGTCACGCAGGCTCTCAATATGTCCTCTAAGGTATGAATGGTACGTTCCGCCTGACCATCCATCTACGGATGAAATGTTGTGCTGAAATTTACCTAGCTACCAAGACCTTTTTGAAATGACCTCCAGAAATGAGAGGTAAACTGAGGACCTCTATCTGAAATGATGGACAAAGGAACCCCATGCAACCTGAAAATCTCATTAATGTAAAGCTTTGCTAAGTCCTCCGCCGAATCTGTAGTCTTAACAGCCAAAAAGTGAGCGGATTTAGTAAATCTATCTACTATTAACCAAATGGAATCATGCTGCCTACGAGTACGAGGTCAAACTGTAATGAAGTCCATGTTAATCACTTCCCACTTCCATGTAGGAATGTTAATCTCTTTAGGCATACCTCCTGGTTTCTGATGTTCTACCGTCACTTGTTGACAATTGAGGCACTTATCGAAAAAATCCGCTATATCATTTTTCATGCCATTCCACCAAAAAGACTTCTCGCATATCACGGTACATCTTAGTGGCACCTGGATGAATAGAATACCTGGATTTATGGGCTTCCGTAAGGATCTGATGTCTCAACTCACCCACCTTAGGAACACATTAACAACTATGGTAGCAAAGCACACCATCTCCTCCTTGGGAGAAAACCTCCACTTTCTGCTGGTGAACTGCACCCTTCAATTGAAGTAATATAGGCTCACTGTCTTGTTTTTCCTTAACCTCCACTACCAATGAAGATTCTGACCCATTCTGACCTATCACACCATCATCTGATATGTTCATGAGGAAAACTCCTAAGCGGGCAAGACGGTGAACATCTTTTGCAAATTCCTTCCATTCTTCCTCAACATGTGCTACACTACCCATAATAGTCTTCTAAGAGCATCAACTACTACATTGTCCTTACCAGGATGGGAAAGCACATTTATGTCATAGTCCATGAGGAATTTAAGCCATCTCCTCTGGCAAAGATTCAACTCTTTCTGAGTGAAAACATACTGAAGGCTTTTACGGTCTATGAACACATCTACATGAAAACCATACAAGTAATGTCTCAAAATATTTAGGGCAAATACTACGGATGCAATCTCAAAGTCATGAGTCAGATAATTCTTCTCATTCACCTTAAGCTGTCTAGAAGCATAAGTTATAATCTTACCTCGTTGCATCAACACATAACCTAGGCCGACTATGGATACATCACAATAGATCACATAACCCTTTGAACCCTCTGGTAGAGTCAAAATAGGAGTTGTATTCAACCTAGTTTTTAGTTCTGAAAAACTCTTCTAACATTCATCTGACCACTGAAACTTAACTAGCCAAACCCAAGAAACTTCTGATATTTGTAGGAGAGGTGGGTCTGGGCCATTGCTTCACTACCTTTATTTTCTGAGAATCCACTCGGATCCCTTCGCTATACACTATTTGACCAAGGAAGCAATTGATTGTAACCAAAACTCACATTTGCTAAACTTAGCGAATAACTGGAGATCCTTGAGAGTTTGCAGGACAACCCTCAAATGAGTCGCATGTTGTTCCTCATTCCTAGAATAAATGAGGATATCATCAATGAAGACAATAACGAACAAGTGCAAATACTGCTTGAACACCTTATTCATCAAATCCATGAAAGTTGCAGGAGCATTGGTTAGTCCAAAAGACATAACTACAAATTCATAATGACCATACCGAGTTCTAAAGGTTGTTTTCGAGATGTCACTATCTCTGACTCTGAGCTGATGACAACCAAATCTGAGGTCTATTTTCCAAAGGTGACTAGCACCCTGAAGTTAGTCGAACAAGTCATCAATCTTGGGAATAGGATACTTATTCTTGATTGTGACTTTGTTCAACTGCCGATAGTCATTGCACGTCGTGAGAGACCCATCTTTCTTTGTCACAAACAACACTGGTGCACCCCATTCGAAAATACTGGGTTTGATGAAGCCCTTATCTTGAAGGTCTTTCAACTACTGTTTCAATTCCTTAAGCTCAGCTGGATCCATTCTGTAGGGAGGAATAGAAATAGGTTGGGTACCTAGATAGGAGATCAATTTCGAAGTCGATTTCCCTTTCGAAAGGAATTCTGAGAAGATCTTCTGGAAGCACTTCTAGGAACTCATTCACAACTAAACTTGACTCAAGAGTTGGAGTTTTGAAGCTTGAATCCTTAACCCGAACTAGATGATAGAGATACCTTTTAGAGATCATCTTTATGGCCTTAAGGTAAGAGATAAATCAACCCATTGGCATTGAGCTACTACCCTTTCATTCTAAGATTGGCTCGTCTAGAAACTAGAAATGAAATCCTAGTTGTACAATAGACTGATGCACAATAGGAATCTAACCAATCCATGCCTAGAATGATATCAAAGTCTACCATTTCTAACTCTACAAGATCTATTGAGATGACTCTCTGAGAGACTATTACAGGGCAATTTTTATATACCTGCCAAGCTATGATTGGGTCAGCCAGAAGAGCATACAACATGTTCTGGCGCTAACCGCCACCTGTACCAAATGAAGCACCCTGCAAAGTTGGGTGATCTGCTGGAGCTGTAGATTGAGCACTACTATTGTTACATCCTCATCCCTGTTTAGAAGAAGGGAAATCCCTCAACAAGTGACCGGTTTGACCACACCCAAAACATCCTTCCTTTCCTGCAAGACACTCGCCCGATTCGTTCTTACCACACTTTGGACAAGTTGGGTAGGTCCTGGTACCTGAAACACTCCCCTGAGACTTAGAGCTTGATGCCCTATTTTTCTGATCCTGTCGAAACTTGGAGGATGGAGCACTAGTTGATGAAGGTACTGGGGCTAAAGACTTCTGTTGAAACTGTGAGCGATTTCCACCACCCGATTTCTGCTGAGAGTACTCATAGTTGCATGTTCTAGACTTTTTGTTGTCCTTAGATAGTTTTATCAGCTTATATCTCTCAACCTCCTGAGCATGAATCATGAACCTACAAATGTTCATATCCTCCAATAACATAGCATTTGTGCACTCTATCTTCACCAAGTCAGATACCCCAAATAGGAACTTACTCATTTGAGCCCTGGGATCGGAAACCATATGTGGAGCATACCTGGAGAGCTGGGTGAACTTAAGTCCATACTCTTGGACTATAGAACCTTGTCTCAAATTCATGAATTTCTGAGCTTTGGCCTCTCTCAACTCTCTCGGGATGAACCTCTCCAGAAAATATCGAGTAAAGCATTCCCAAGTCACAGGAGCTACATATGTACCCCTATTTTCTTTCCACTAAGTGTAGCAAATGTGAGCTACATCCGTAAGCTGGTAGGATGCCAACTCTACCCTATCATTTTGAGTCACCTGCATCACTCCAAAGATTTTGTTGACCTCATCAATGAAGTTCTGGGGGTCTCCACCAACTGTGACCCTAGAAACTCAGGCAGATTTATCCTATCAAAATCACGGACCCTAGCTGCAACTAATCCACCACTAGCATTTGTAGGAACTGGAACCTGCTGATTGTTCTGGTTTGCTACACTCTGTGCCAAAAGTTTTATAGCATTCCGAAACTCAGCATTCGAAACATCATGGTCTGGGACTAGAGGAACTACGTTAGTATTGCAGGCATTAGCATTCCTTGTGTAAGATCTACGAGGAGGCATGATCTGAACCGCATAACGATGAGTTAGAAAAGAGATCATACACATGCACGATGAGAATAACAAGAAAGTGAAGTTTTTCCTAAAACACTTTGTAGACTCCCTCTCATTAGATGTGGTACACCTCACACCCATGTAAAGGACTCTACTTAGTGTGGCTTTTCAGACATCTTAGGACACTTAAACATAATGCTCTGATATAAAGTTTGTCAAGCCCTGAGGCTACTCCTTTGACGTAAACACGGGACCTAAGATCACGAATGACCCTAAGCTAACCCTGAGCTGGCATATCATAAGCATACTTAAACAAATATTGTGCAGAAGCCAAAAATATGAGATAAACTAAATTATGGGGAATACCCAATCTATGTCTGAATAAATAAATACTGAGCAGGAGTTTAAGATACTGAACTATAACTCAAATACTATAGCTGAATTTGTCTATATCTCAAAATAAGCCTCTAACTGACTAGAGATGTGGGACATGCCCCCAGCTAACTCTAGTAAAACTGAAACTAAAATGAAAGACTGAAATATAAAGAAAATGTCTATCATCCTCGAAAAATGAGGACTCGCCATTGATACTGCTGAATACGGATCGGGAACCGATCTACATGTGATCTGAATGTTGAGGACTTGAACCTACATCACGAAAAGATGTAGTGCAGAGTATGCGTCAGTTCTTGAACGGTACTGAGCATGCAGGATTTGATAAAGCTGAACAATATAACTATATAACTGAATAAAGCATATTCTTGATTCTTTTTGAAATTCTATTCTTATTATTTAATTGTTATATGTTATGCATTAAGATTCTTGAATAGATTCGTTCATGTCTATATTTCAACATGAACCCTATGAATTTAGTATTCTTGAGATGAGATATATCGTTGAGTTCTGAGTTATTGAGTCCTTGAGTTCTGAGTATTGAGTTTTATATCATTATTGAGATCCTTGAATTGATTTAATCATGTCTATAATTCAGCATGAACCCTATTTTGTGTTATAAATCTTAAGAAGCTTTTTAAAGCCAACACTTGAGTTTTAAACTGAGTTTTGAGGAAGTAAAGATGAGTTTTTTTGAAAAATAGTTTCTAAAACATGATTAGTATGACATTCGAGTATGCCATCAATGTTTATGTAGTATGGTATCTAGAAATACCATCAATGTTTATGCAGTATGACTTGCCGAGTAATCAATGATCATATCACAATATGATTTTTGATATATTTTTTAGAAAGAGTTTCCAAGTATGAATTGAGTAAGAGCATAAAAGTATTCCCAAAGGTATCAATTTTTTACATTGATAAAAGAGAAACTTTGATTTCTAAATAAGCTATGAGTTCAAAGATATTTCAAGAGCAATTACCTCTTTTAAGAGGATAGTTTGAGCAATTATCTCAAACCAGAGGAAGAGTATGTTTTTAAACATTGGGCATGAGTATATATTATTGGGAGTAGTATTGAGCACCGATATGGAGATGAGTTCAGACAACTCATATTCCTCATAAACCATATGTGCCAAAATGGGTACATGATCATACTTTTTAGATAAATCCTAACTATCTTTAGGCAGAGCTTAGTGGATCCACTTAGTTGAGGTGTTCTATACCCCGGCAAGGTATATGATAGTTCTGGCCGCGTGGGCGAGATGTTTTATCATCATGTAGCTCATAGTGATGGTTCTCGGTTAGAGAATCTCCCAATAAAGTTAAAGTGTATTTTTATATATCACTTATTATGTTGAGTTTAGAGATGAGAAAGTATTTTGTAATGCTTTAAATGATTTCACTCCTTTATTTCTTTACATTCATCTTGAGTGCATTGTTATCTATTGTAGTCCTTTCCTTTAGTTATTTTTTTATTCAGCTATATTGCATACTAGTACATTCAATATACTGATGTCATTCGACTGCATCTTTTAATGATTAAATTACATGTTCTTAGGATCCTCAACAAAGGTCTCTTGAAATCACTTCATGCACTTGTCTGCTTATGAGTGAGATCTCCTTGCTTTCGGAGTACTCCAATTTTATTAGTTGTTAGTAGTAGTTCTTTTGAGGAGTCATGGGTCTTGTCCCAACACTCATCTTTGTATAGTAGAGGCTTCATAGATAGACCATTTTGGAGAGTCTTTCAGTTTCAGAGGTTTCTTTAAAACTTATGTTTCATACTTAGTATATTCAACAAAGTTTTGAGATTTCATCAACTTATTTAAACGTTTCTTTCAAGTTGATGCTTATGTATGCTCAAGTTAGTCTTCCACTTGTAGTCATACAGGATGAGGCTTCTCTTGGGGACCAACAATGGTTCTTAAGTGCCAACCACATCCAGAGTGTAGGCTCGAGTCGTGACATAACTTTTATCAAAATTTGCACTAGATAATATTATGTCTATTTGATGCATGGTAAGGATGAAGCAATGGAATCATCTAGGCAATACAAAACTGAAGTTGAAAATCAGCTGGATAATTATTATTTTTGTCATGATTAGAAGTGATGGATGTGGAGAATATGAATCTTCTTTTGCAGAAATATATTTAGAAAATGGAATCATTCATCAAATTACTGTACAGGAAAAAAAAAAGAACTTTGAAGGAAATGTTGAATCTCCTACTTATAAGTTCTGATTTACCACAATATTTGAGGGGGATTCTATCTTTATAGCAAAAGAGAACAACAAAAAGTGTGTATGTTCAGAAAAAGAGAAACAAAAAGTTTTATCTGTTAAGAGAGAGAACAACAAAAAAAATCTTTTGTTGGTTAAGAAAGGGAGCAACAAAAGGTTTTGTTGTATCCTGATCGAGAATCGCTTGTTGCCCCTTAAAGTATATACAAGAAATAACTCTTGAAAGATAGTGATCTAACAATTTCCAATACAGCCTATTCCATATAAAAATGGAAATGAGGGAAATCCAACTTGAAATATTTCATAGTGTGGGGGTATCTAGAAAAAATCCAACTTCTTATTCCCAAAAGGTTCAAATAGGACCTAAGACTATGGGTTATATGTTCATTGGATATGCTACAAACAGTAAAGAATGTCGATTTATGATTCATAGTCCAAACCGTCGGATAGTCAAGTGAATGGTCTAAACGGCCTTGGAAAGAACCAAAGGAGAATGTACTTAATAAAGAGATTCAAAGGCATAGTAAATGTCAAAGGATAAATTATTTCCTTGGAGTTTGACTTTGTTACATTTCTCGTTGAAAATGAGTCTCATACATTCGAAGAACCTATGTCTTCTGTAGACTCATCCCTTTTGGAAAGAGTCCGTCAATAGTAAGATAGATTCAATATTGAGCAACCATACTTGGGAGTTGGTTGATCTTCCTTCAGGAAATATACCTTTGGGTTCAAAGTGGATCTATAAAAGGAAAAGAAAGTTGATGGAACTATAAATAAATACAAAGAAAGACTTGTTTCCATAGGCTTTAGACAATAAGAAGGTCTTGATTATTTTGAAAACATAATAGTCACTAACTAGGAGTACATCAATTCATATGTTAATTGCACTAGTTGTGGTATATGACCTTGAAATTCATCAAATGGATGAGAAAACAACTTTCTTAAATAGAGATTTTGAGGAAGAAATTTACATGGTACAACCCGAGGGCTTTGCGGTTCATGGTAAAGAAAAGAAAGTGTGTAAACTTTGTTAAGTCACTTTATGGACTAAAAGCAAGCGCCCAAATAATGACATGAGATGTTTGACCAAACTATATTTGCAAATGAATTCAAGATTAATGAATGTGATAAATATTTTTACATTAAAGACACTTCAAATCATAAGGTCATTTTTTGTTTTTATGTTGATGACGTGTTGATCATCAAAAGAGAGATTTGTGACATAAATGCTACTAAGCATATGCTAGAAAGTAACTTCAATATGAAAGACATTGAAGTTGCTGATGTGATTGAAAGAATAGTTGAGAAGTTCAAGTATTTGAATTCCAATATTGTCAAGACTACAATAAAGGTGAGCTTTGTACTTCAAAATACTGAAGGAGAAAGTGACTGCCAATTTAATTATGCTAGAACATTGAAAAGTATGATATATATCATGAAGGGAACGTGATCACATATAGCATGTGCTATTAGTAAACTGAGTCGGTTCATGAGTAATCTCAATCAAACTTATTGGATGATAATGAAAAAAGTTTTTAGAGTATCTAAAACATAGTTTGAAAAATTATTCTTTGCATTATAACTAATATTCAATAGTATTGGAAGAATATAGTGATGCAATTGAATCACCAAGTCAAATGAAGTAATATCCATGAGTGGATATGTGCTTACTTTTAGTGGAGAATAAGTCTCTTAGTAATCTTCCAAATAGAAATATATCGCTCGCTCTACTATGAAATCTAAGTTTATCACTCTAAATAAGGCTAGTGAAAAAGTTTAATGACTCGGGAATTTCTTGAAATGTATTTTTTTCTTTTGGGCCAAAACATTAGAACCAGTATGCATACACTGTGAAAGTTAGGTAGCAATAGGTAAGGCATAGACCATGATGTATAATGTAAAGTCTCATCATATATGACGTAGACATAATATCGTTAGAGAACTACTCTCTAGTGGAATTATCACAATTGACTATGTAAAGCCAAAGGATTAATGTGTCGAATCCACTTACAAAAGGTCTAACTAAAGAGGTAGTTGATAGATTATCAAAGGAAAAGGGATTATATATGGCCGAGGACAAGCCATTGTGGTGGTAACTCTACCTAAAATACTGGATATCCCAAGATCTAGGTTCAAGGAGTTCAAACAAAGTCATTGATAACGATTCAACATTGTCAAAATATTTTTTATCATCCATTCTCATGATAAGACAATGTTCAGAAATGAAGGACAAAGACAGTAGGACTTTTTAATGGTTTCAAAGTTTGATACAGGGTATATCAAATGGGGTATCTATAGGACAACATATTCAAAAATCACCTATGTAACTATGAAGTGTAAGCCACTGCAAGGAGAATCTTGTAAGGCAAGTTCTTTACACACTTATAAACCAAGACGTTTTCATGGCTGAAACGAATAAAACAATGAGAACCAAAAACACGTAAATGGTTGATTGTGTGACTTATATTGTCTAGGTATACACCAAATCTTGACGGTTCAAAGATATCAAATCTATCGTTTGACTGAGTATTTCCGATATATGTTCACTATGGAAAGTTCAAAGGGAAACTCACTTATCTAGATGCAATAAATCCTTACTTACGAATCACAAAATTTTTCATGTATATGTTTTAACAATATCCATTCCCTATTCATGTGGGGGATTGTTGGGTTTTAAATGTTTGAATAGGAAATGAAGGGTTGTGACTCTTCTGAAGGGTTGTGACTTTGTGGAAGGGTTGTAACCTTTATGATAGGTTGTGTCTATTCTAAAGGGTTATGACCGTTTAAAAGGTTGTTCCTTTTCCAAAGGGTTGTAACCTTTATGATAGGTTGTGTCAATTCTAAAGGGTTATGACCGTTTAAAAGGTTGTTCCTTTTCCAAAGGGTTGTGACCTTTCTGAAAGGTTATTTTTTTTCCAACGAGTTGTGACCTTTCTCCTTCGTTCGCTATAATAGAGGGACTTCCTCTCATTTTTCTGCATTGAATTCTTCCCTTCTTCCGCATACATTTCTTATAAAACAAAATCGATCGATGATGTCTGTGTGTGTCAGTCGATGCTGTCTTTTTGAATTCGTTGAAATTATCAAAGGTTGAGGTAATGCTACTTTTTTAATGGTTAATCCATTTTATCTTGGGAGGAATTAATCTACAACCTCGGGTACTTGAAGGGATTACATTTCTTTAGGATACATAGTTATATCTACGGACTCGGATAGTTCTTTTTCTTTTTCTTTTTCATATTTTATTATTTTGGGTTTGCTAATCTGAGTACAAGGGGATAACAGAATGACCATTTGAAAAATATAAAGGGACTTCACAAGCAAGAACTATAAGAAGATGAGCACAAATTTAAGTCAATTACTATCAATATCACTTATTAATGAGTTACGCCTATCATGATATCAACTGATAGGTTGGTAATTTGAGTCACATAAGAGATTATGTCACGCCCCGTGCCTATAGCTGAATGTGGCCGGTACTCGAGAACCATTGATTTCCCCAAACTAACCCTTAGTCTTGCTAACTACTTAGCGGAAGATTGACTAAAACATTTAAAGGCTTAAAACATAAGTAAATCATTAATATTATAAAATGCTCAACTCATACTGTCTGGAAAATACTCAAGGCAATAATAGAAGTTTGCAAAACATCTTAAAGGAAAATAAAGTTCTATGAGACTCCTCAATTATATATATCTATGAAACCTCAGAAGTTTAACATGGATATCCAGACAAGACCCACGACACCCTAAAATGACTAAACTGAAAAGAAAAATTGAGTCATCTGGAATGCAAGGAGGCTCACCAAAAACTAACTTTCGAGCAAAGTGATCTCAACAAAGTGCCTGTTGATGATCCTTAACATATGTATCTTCAAAAGATACAGGTCGAATGACATCATAACATTGAATGTACGAGTATGTAATAAAGTCGAATGAAAAAATAACTAAACTGATAAGGTTGAAGAACTAGTCACCTCAACTCAAAGCATAGTTAAAATATAGAATGTTTAAAGCTTTAAAAGTAAAAAAAGCTAACTCAAGAATGTAGAAGAAAATATAATAAAATACTATTTAAACTATTAGGGAGATTCTCTAATCAACAACCATCACTCTCAACAATATGATGATACAACGTCTCACCCACGATGCCATAATTGTTCTATGCCTTGTCGAGATATAGCATACCTCAACTCAGTGAATCCACTAAAGCTCTGCTCGAAAGCAATAAGGAGTCATCTAAAAAATTGTGATCCTTTACCCATGTTGGCTACATGGTTTATGAGGGTTTTGAGTTGTCTAAACTCATTCTCATATCGGTGCTCAATACTACTCCAATAAATATATATACTCATGCTCAAATGTAGAAAACATACTCTTTCTCAAAATTTGAGGTAATTGCTGAAATTATCCTCTTAAAAGAGGTAACTTCTCTCAAGTATCTCTGAGAAGTCTTTATGATAACTTTAACAATGCAAAATAATTACATTTGGGAATCAATCAGTTCCCTTATACTTTACTCAAAAATCACTCTTTGAACTCTATTCAAAACTCTTCTATACTTTCTCTAAAATGAATTTAAGACAACTGTTTGGTTAAAAATATTCTCAATAATAACTCAATAAATGCTCAACTATAACTCAACAATAGGGTTCGTGCTGAAAAAGAGACATGAACAATCAACTCAAGAATCTCAGAACAAAATATAACAACTCAATAATCAGGAAATAGAATTCAGAACTCATCAACAAAACTCATCTCAAGAATTATGAAACAAAGGATGTAATCCTGGAATATTTTTTACTGATACAAAGTAGATGTAGGGCATGAGTACAAACTCATTCCATCACTATGATAGCCTTACATACCTGAAAAGAACAAAGTTCTTGGCGAAATCGATGAAATTTGAAGAACACTAGAAAATCCTAGCTTTTCTCCTCTTGATTACTTGATCTAAGTCTTTGAAGTGTTAAAGAGCGCAAAAGATGTTATAACATTGTTTAGAGCCTTAATTAGGTAAAAAAAGGTTGTGGTTTACGCTTTGAAAGGGTGGGAAAAGACTAAACTACCCTTCTTAAAAATTGACGAAAACCTTCTACTGGTCCATCTACGGTTTGTGGTTTGTTCTACGGACCATAGATCCCATCCATAGAATATATATTGAATTTTAAGAGTGAAGTTTTATTCTATAGATACAATCTACGATCTGTAGAAGTTTCTACGGACTGTAGATCCTGTCAGTAGACTTTGTACAATATTTGGGTTCAAAAGTCCACTCTACGGGCCCAAACTATGTCCCATAGAAGTTCCTATAGCTTATAGAATGGATCTACAGGAATTGGACCCCAAAATATGAATCCCACTACTTTTTCTACAACTTGACAGCATGGGTCGTAGTTCAATCTACAGCCCGTAGAATGGGTCCATAGTTCAGAGACAGGAAACTATGATATGACAGTCTTCAGTAAATCGGTCATAACTTTTTACTCCGAACTCGAAATGAAGTAAAATTGGTAGGGTCGGAAAAATGACTCAAAGATATTCAATTTGGTAGGTCATGGGCCACATAATTCATTATGTGCTGGGATTATGATCATTTGAAGTTGACCTATGTTTAATCTTTTGCCAAAACTAAAGCAGTAAGGAAGCTTTCAACTCAACTTTGTGCTAGAGGGTTTGTATGACCTTCAGTCATAGCCAAATCCATTCCAACACTAAAGAATTGACCTTTACACACATTATCAATTTAAGAATTCTCTGATACAATTTTACATGCAAGTAAAGAATGGTTCAGACCATATCTTAGAAATTTGAAGGGTGTTACGTACAATATCTCCCTCTTGGAATCACTCATTCTCGAATGATGGCTGAACGGAGCATGAAAAGGGTAGGGAAGTGTTTAATAGCCCAATTTAGTGCAAAATACACTTAAAACTCATGAAGTCAAAACACTAAAGGAGGGATTGAATTGAATGAGTACTTTACGAAGAGTTAATACATTGGACTAGAACTAAATTAGAGGAAAAAAGATGGGTATCTTTTCTTCATATCTTCCCTGGCCTCACATATAGCCTCCTCAACAAACTAATTTCTCCACAAGACTTTGACTGAAGCAACTTCTTTGGATGTCAACTTGCAAACCTGACTATCAAGGGTATGAACTGGAATTTCCTCATAAGATAGGCTATCCTTGATACTAATATCCTCGATAGGCATAATAAGTGAAGGATCATCCAAACACTTCTTTAGCATAAAGATGTGAATTTTTGGATGCAATGCTGCTAACTTTTGTGGTAGCTCCAACTCATAAGCTACATTATCAATCCTATATGATATCCTGTAAGGACCAATATTCCTAGGGCTGAGTTTCTGTTTCTTACCAATCCTCATAACACCCTTTATGGGTGAATCCCTCAACACACCCGATCACTAACCTCGAACTCTATGTTATTTTCAACCTCTCTTGACTAATTTTCACCTTCTCTATTGATTGGTGAACTAAGTCTTGTTCTATCAACTCAGTTGCACCAACCTCAAACCATTCAATAAGAGATCTACACCTATGCCCATAAAGGGCCTCATAAGGAACCATCTGAATACTGGAGTGATAGTTGTTATTGTTTTCAAACTCTATAAGAGGGATATGGTCATCCCAATTTCCTTTGAAATCCAACACAGATGCTCTAAACATATCCTCAGGTCTGAATTATGTGCTCTACTTGACTATCTGTCTGAGGATAAAAAATAGTATTAAAGTTTACCTTCGAACCTAAACCTTTTTGAAATGACTTCCAAAATTGAGTAGTGAATTATTCCCCCTATCTGAAATGATGGACAAAGGGACTCCATGAAGTCGGACTATCTCACAAATGTATAAACTGACATAATATTTTACTTAATTTTGTAGTCTTTACCGGCAAGAAATGAGATGCTTAGTCATTCGGTGTACAATCACCCAAATTGAATCATGTTGCCTGCGAGATTGGGGTAAGCCAATATTGAAATCCATATTAATCATCTCCTACTTCCACTCTGGAAGAGCTAAGGTTTGAACCACCCCATATGTCATTTGGTGTTCAACCTTTACTTGTTGACAATTTGGGCACTTAACAACAAAATCAACAATACACCTCTTCAAACTATTCCACCATATATCTCTCTCAAGTCATGGTACATCTTTATGGAACTCGGATGGACGAGTATCTGGAACTATGAGCTTCTGCCATGATCCTCTCTTAGAGCTAATTCTTCTTTGGAACACACAATCTTCCTTAATATCATAACACACTATCTCCCCATTGTTAAAAAGTCATCACCTTCTGCTTATGAACATTTTCCTTTAGTTTAAGTAATATTGGGTCTTTGTCTTGCTTCTCATTCACTTCTGACACTAATGATGATTCTGCCACATTCATGACAACAATTCCACCTGCACCAGAATCTAACAAACGGACTCCAAAACATGCAAGTTTGTGAACTTCCTTAGCCAATTCTTTCTTACCTTCAATGACATAAGCAGTACTCCGCATGGATAACCCGCTCGAAACATTACTCTAACCACCTAATTTTCCTGACATTAAGCTCATTCTGACTAAAAACATTCTGGAGACTCGTGTGGTCAGTGACCATATCAACATAAAAGCCATTGATGTAGTGGTGCCATATCTTGAGAGAGAAAACTATAGGTACCAACTCAAGGTCATGAGCAGGGTAGTTCTTCTTGTGAATCTTAAGCTGCCTAGAGGCATAAGCTATAACCTTACCTTTTTGCATCAACACAGAACCAAGACACACTTTGGATTCATTACAATAGATGACAAAACCCTCTGTACCCTCTGGTAGAGTCAACACTGGAGCCGTAGTTACCGAGTTTTCAATTCTTGAAACCATTGCGCACAAGCTTCAGACCATTGAAACTTAGCTATTTTCTAAGTCAACTTAGTCAACGGTGAAAAATATATGAAAACCCTTGATGAAACTTATGTATTAACCAACCAACCCCAAGAAACTTCTTATATCAATTAGGGAGGTGGGTCTAGGCCTATTCTGCACTGCCTCAAACTTTGAGTGTTCACTCGAATTCCTTCTCCAGACACAATGTGGCCTAAGAAACTCATGGATTCTAGCCAGAGCTCACACTTAGAAAACTTGGCATATAACAAGGAACTCATAATGACTATAACATGTCCTGAAACCTGTCTTCAGGATGTCACTTTCTCTGACTCTCAAATTATGATAGCCCGATCTGAGGTCTATCTTAGAGAAACAAGTGGCACCCTGAAGTTTGTCAAAAAGGTCATCAATTCTCGGAGGGGGATAATAATTCATTATGGTGACCTTGTTCAACTAGTGGTAATCGATACACATCCTAAGGGAACCATATTTCTTTCTCACGAATAAGATTGAAGTACCGCAAGGTCAGACACTTTGTCAGATCAAATCCTGATCAAGAAGATCTCTCAACTGCTCTTTTAACTCATTTAGATCCATTTTATATAGAAATGGGTTGAGTATTAGGAATAATATTATTCTGAAGTTTATTTCCCTCTCAGGAGGGACTCCAGGAAGAACGTTTGGAAAGACCTCTGGAAATTCACTCACAATAGGAACTGACTGAAGAGGTGGTATCTTAACACTAGAGTCATTAACTCGAACAAAGTAATAGATGCACCGCTTAGAAATTAACTTTTTGACCTTAAGGTATGAAACGAAACGGCCCTTAGGCATTGCTAAACTACTCCTCCATTCTAAAACTATCTCATTAGGAAACTAAAACTTGACTACTCGAGTTTTACAATCGACTGAGGCATAACATGCATGAAGCCAATCCATACCTAGAATGACATCAAAATCCACCATGTCTAGCTCAACTTAGTCATCCATGGTGTCTTTATGATAGACAAAGATGGTATAATCACGATAGAATCTTTTTGCTAAAATATTCTCACCAATATGTGTGGAAAAACTGAAGGGTTCAAGATGTTATTCTAGGGAAATCCCAAACATCATGGCTACATAGGGAGTAACAAAAGATAAACTCACACTTGAATCAAGTAAGGTATAACATCAACAGAAAACACTTTAAACATACCAGTGACAACATCTGGTGAGTTCTCCTGATCCTGATGACTAGCCCTAATATACAGACAGTTTGCTCCTCTCGGAACAGCTCTGTCTGCTGGAGCTGCTAAAGAAGATTAGGCTCTGTCGCCCCCATTACCCACCTATTCTTTGGGCACTCTCTCATAAAATGACCCATTTGACCACATTTGAAGCAGCCATTTGAGCCATCATAACACGCTCCTAGGTGGTTCCTACAACACTTAACACATATGGGGGTCCAAGTATCCCTTTGTGCCACACTACTCTCAGACTGAGTAGGTTGAGATATGAAATTCTGATTGCGGTGGTCATTCTTATTTTTTAGTGCAGGTGCACTAACTGATGATGGATCAGGCCCATATGATCTCTGCTAAAACAATGACTAATTCCCATTTCCGGTCTTCTGCTGGCTAGATTCATGACTTGTTGTCTTTGACCTCTTTTTGTGAAACTATTATATATCCTTTAACTTATCTTCCTCAACCTATTGTACATGAATCATGAGTTTGGATATGTCCATGTCCCCTATCAACATAGCCGCCTTACCTTCCTTACTCGATAAGTGGGATAGACCAGACACAAATAAATGGATATTGCTCCTCATATTTGCCACCATCTCCAGAGCATAGTGGGATAGATGAATAAACAAGAGGTTGTACTCTTGCACTCATAGCTTCCTGTTTTAGATTCATGAAATGTCTCACCTTACCTTCCCTTAGTTCTCGAAGAAAGAAGCTTCCCAAGAAAGCACTCTCAAACACAGCCCAGCTCAAAAGTGGTGCGCCCTCTGCCATGTTATTCGTCCACTGATCGTACCATATCCTCGCAACACATTTAAGCTTATATGAGGCTAACTCCACACGCTATGCATCAGTAACCAACATAACCTCAAACATTTTCTGAAGCTCTTCCACAAAGCTCTTCGGATCCTCAATGATCTTTGAACTTGTGAACTCTAGGGATTCATCCTAAAAAACCACTAAACTAGATGTATCAACCACATACTGACGACCCACTCCTTGTTGACCAATCTAATTCGCTACAAATTGAGTCAACATCTGAATAGCATTCCTGAATTCAACATTGGTGACATCTTCTTGAGGGGTTGCTCTTCTTGTGCATTGGAAGCTTCTTGAACTTGAGAACTAGCATTCCTCCTAGTAAAATATTGAACAGATCTTCATGGAGATATGATCTGAAAAGACATGAGTAAGAACGATCTGGAAGAAACTTCAATAGAGTTAAACTCTATCCCACGAACATGGGTAAGAAGAAAGTGAAATTTCCTAAATGTAGTAGCTTCCTCATTATATGTATGGTGTGCTTCACACCAATAAGGAGGACTCTACTAAACACAGCTTCATAGTAACCCTAGAACCCTTGAACTCTATGTTCTGATAACATGTTTTTCATGCCCCAAGCCTACACCCTAGACTTGGCCGACACTCGAGAACCATTGTTTGTTGTCAAACAAACCATTGGTCTAGTTGACTACTTAGTGGAAGACTACCTCAAGCATTTAAAGGCTTTAAACATAAGTAAATCATTAAAATTTTAAAATCCTCAAATCAGAGTGTCTGAAAAATACTCAATTTAATTATAATAGTTTGCAAAACATCTTTATTGAAAAGAAAGTACTAAAAGACTCCTCAACTTTATCTACTTATGAAACTTCTGTAATTCAACATGGATGTCAGAACAAGACCCGCGACACCCTAAAATGGATAAATTGAAAAGAAAAATAGAGTCCTTCGGAATGCAAGGATGCTCACCAAAAACTAATTGGAGAGCAAAGTGATCTCAACGAAATGCCTGTTGATGATAAACACCTATATATGCATCATAAAAAGATGCAGGTCGAATGACATCAGTACATTGAATGTACGAGTATGTAATAAAGCCGAATGAATAAACTACTGAACTGATAAGGCTGATAGAACTACTCACCTCAACTCAACTCAACTCAAATCCAAACATAGGTGAAAGATAGAATTTTTAAAGCTTTACAAGTAAAATAGGCTAACTCAAGGATGTATAAGAAAATACAATAAAATAAGTTTTAAACTATTAGGGAGATTCTATAACAGAAAACCATCACTATGAGAAATGTGATGATACAATATCTCACCGCGCTACCAGAACTGTCATATACCTTGTCAGGATATAGGATACCTCAACTAAGTGGATCCACTAAAGCTCTTCTCGAAAGAAATAAGGAATCGTCTAAAAAGTACGATCCTTTACCCATGTTGGCTACATGGTTTATGATTATTTTGAGTTGTCTAAAATCATCCTCATATTGGTGCTCAATGCTACTCCCAATAAATATAGATACTCATGCTCAAATGTATACATCATACTCTTTCTCAATTTGAGGTAATTGTTTAAATTATCCTCTTAAAAGAGGTAATTTCTCTCAAATATCTCTGAAAAATCTTTATGAAAAATAAAGTTCTCTTTATCAATGTAAAATTAATACATTTGGGAATCAATTAGTTCCCTTACACTTTACTCAAAAATCTCACTTTAAACTCTACTCAAAACTCTTCTTTAATTTCTCAGAAAATCAGTTTAAGACAAATGTTTGGTTAAAAAGATTCTAAATAATAACTCAATCAATGCTCAATTATAACTTAACAATAGGGTTCATGCGGAAAAATTGACATGAACAATCAACTCAAGAATCTCAATGCAAGATATAGCAACTCAATAATCAAGGAATAGAATTCAGAACTCATCAACAAAACTCATCTCAAGAATTATCAAAATTAAGGATGTAACTCTAAACTATTCTTTACTGATAGAAATTAGATATAGGGAGTTAGGACGACCTCAGTCCACATTATGATAGCCTTACATACCTGGAAGAACAAAGTTCTTGACGAAATTGACGATATTCTAAGAACGCTAGAAAATCCTAGCTTTTCTCCTCTTCATTCCTTGCTCTGAGTCATTGAAGTGTTAAAGACTATAAAAGAATGTTTTAACAATGTTTAGACCCTTAATTAGGTTACGTGGTTCTTTCACATTATATGTATGTCATTGCATGAGTGTATAAGGTTTATATGACTTGGTGTATCACGTCAGGAGAATAATGTTGCAAAGGGGTGGTAAAAATCAAAGAATTAGACTAACGTTATGGGTCAAGGATTCCCTTAAACAAGTCCGAGTTAAAGAATGTATCTTCTAACACCCCGCTCGTTCAAAAGGTTTAAGCTAACCAGTACCTTTGGGGTAAGACAAAGAGTGTCTTATATGCTAAGAAGGATGTTTTATAAGGTTATATATTCGCCCAATGATCATAAGTTATGTTTTGAAATCAAACATGTTTGGGAAATAAAATTCGACAAAGGTTAGAGTATGTTTCTTTGATGAACTTTCTGTAATTTGGGTTAAATGTCTCAGAGCTTTTCTCCTAATCTATAAATATTTAGAAGAACCCCAATATACAAAATCGAAGGTCTATGATTCCACTTTTCAACACACTAAACCATTTGTCCATACGACTTCAGAATTGAGAGATATTTAGATTTTAGTGAGAGTACACAAGCAGGCACGTGAAGGTGGGCCCCTAGCCCCTATGTCGGTTTAACTTTATAAGATCTGATTTCCCTTTTTTTATCACAGTTTTTCTACCAAATAATAAGAAACTAGTCCAAAATCCTCTCTAAAGGTTCCCCTATGATCCAACCAAATATCTACAAGATTTCAACTTGGTTTCACCTCAGAATGTTCATAGAGATTGTGTTACTACTTTCGTCCTCGTTGGTTATAATTTGAAGGATTCTTCATAGTGAAAGAGTCTCGTTTTTTAGGTGGTCTTTTTGCAGTTTGGAGGTAATGATTCTCACCCTTCATTTTATTGAGTGAGTACAACTTATAGTTATGCTATGTAAGCAAGAACACGAATAGACTGCTGGAAAGTCGTATTTGGATAGTTATGTGATGTTGCACTGTTTTTGAAGTATTTTCTGATGTTGTTCTTGCTGGAATATTCGAAAATGATTTGTTTGTGTGTGGTTTTTGTTGATATGATTTTGGAAGAGAAGAAGAAGTATAGATGGGTAATTAATTATAAGATAAATAAGTGAAACGTTGGTTCTATTATTGCATAGCAATTTTCAAATGGTTTCTTCTTGGTTCAAAGTCTTGTGTTTGAGGAGATTTTTTGTTATTGAGGAGACATGCTAAAATACTATAAGCTCCATCAACCTTAAGTTAAGAATCTTCCCTTTTATTCTGTTATTGCTTATGAAGAGAAAGACATGATTCCAAACATAATTATTGGACGAACTTACAAGATGGTGACCGGAAGCCGTAATTTCAAGTTATTATGGTTATACTGAACAATTAAAGGACTGTATTACATATATTTTTCTGGCATTAATAGTTTGAAGATTAATGGTTGGGATTTTGTTGTGGCTATTTTTGGGTTGGAAAGGATGAGTGTGGCGATACACCAAATTTTTATTATTGTGCAACCATTATATATTTGGTTGTTGTTGACCATTGCGTAGGCCTCCACTTGTTAATAGCTTCTGCAAAAATGTATGTTATGTCATTAATTTGGGGTTGTAATTTTGAGAAGAAAATGTAATGAAGCATACATTTAAAAATGGACTGGCGAGCTAATCACTCTGCTAGTAAGCTCTAAATTGCTACTTTAACCTTGACGTGTTAATATTCTTCCTGTAATGGCTGTGTGACAAGATTTTTTGTAGATTACATGTTGTAAGAAAGGGGTACAATCCATAACAATACCGCAAGACCCAGAATTGAGGTATGTTAAGGCTAAGCGTTGTACTTCCTTTGAGCACGAATTTTGGAATACTAAATCTTCAAATGTTGTTTTACTATTCTATTGCTAGAAAGACCTTTTGTTGAAGGCATTAAGATTGCAGCTGGCATATTTTTGTGACTCCATTATGTTGCTACTCATTTGGTTATATGGGGTAATCGATGTCTTTATGTCATTTTTTTATTCTCTTGACTATAGGTCCATGTGTACAAATTATTATTCTTCTTTAGGTGTTGTAAATTAAAAGGACTAAGGATGAACAATATGAATCTGAAATCAGTCCTCCTTCCTCGCTAATTTATATTTTTGAAAAAGTTTAAAATAGTGCGTCGATCACCGAAACTCTTAAATGTAACGTGTATGTTTAAACTACTAAAGGACATGTTCTTTTGAAATACTCTCTTTTACAAGATACTAAGGACACATATATAGAAACTAAGTGAGGACTTTAATCTCTTCATAAACATCCTCAAGTTTAAGTTACCTTTCTAAATCCAAGTTAAGTGTTCAAGCTTAATCTACAAATATATGAGGTTATACAAGACATTTACATGTGATACGAAAGTGATTACGAGATTATGAGAACAAGAGTACCAATGGGCCAAAATTGGCAACATGATTATGGTAACACAAATGCATTATTAATCCAAGGCATGACATGTTATGCATTCTACTCCTGAGCTATATTCTGAAGTTATGGGGCCTATTGCCTATATTTATACGTATGAGACACAGATGGCCACAAGTTGACAAATAAGATGTTGGTTCACTACCGGAAAGCACCACAATTGCTAGCACTTGGTTGGGTATGACATGCATTTGCATCTATATATATGTATTCATGACATATGGTTATGCGAGAATACCATGTATATTTAATTTATATAAGGATGTATGCCAGCCATGGAGGCTATCAGAGTTTCTGTTTCAGGTGGTATCTTAATTACCCTTTTACAACAAATATTTATGATTCTACCTTATGTCTTACATACCAGTACATTTTTATTCGTACTGATGTCCCGTTGCTTGGGGACGCTACATTTTTGTTTCATGCGTGCAGGTCCAGATTAGGATTCTAATTGAGCCATTCAATAGGAATCGGGGTTCAGCTGTGAGTTGGTAAGCTCCACCTCTTCCTACTGCTTTCATAGGATGTTTACTTTTGTTGTACAATTTGGGTATAATCAGGGCCTTGTCCCGACCAGTGCTTATGACACTTTTAGAGGCTATTGTGGACACGATATTCTAGGCTTCTTTCTGCATCTTCTAGTCTCCAACCCCATAGTCTTGGCAAATATATATATATGTGTGTGTGTGTATGTACGTATGTATATCTTCAGTTGCAGCCTCATTGATCACTCCCCGAGGCTACCCCCTTGATGTAAACACGGGATCTAGGATCACGAGTGACCCCAAACTGATCGTGAAGCTGGCATATCATAAGCGTACTAAAACAACTTAATAAAGAGATACTATGCGGAAGCTAAAACAAGAGATAACTGAATGATGGGGAATACCCAATAATCATCTGAATATATATAAAACTACTAAAAGTTCAATGATACTGAACATTCACTTAAATCTAAAGCTGAATTTAATACTATGTCTAAAAAGCCTCTACTAACTAGAGTTGTTGAGGCATGCCCCAGCTACCTCTAGCAAAACTGAAAGCTAAAATAAAAGACTAAATATGAAAGACATGTCTATTGTCCTCGAAGTATGAGGACTCACCACTGAAGTTGTTGAATACAAATCGGAATCGATCTCTGTGTGATCTGGATGCTGAACACCTGAACCTACATCATGAAAGGATGTAGCACAGAGTATGCGTCAATACTTGGAATGTACTGAGCTTGCAGGATATAGATAATAGCTGAACAAGGTATAAAAGCTGAACAAACATAACAGAGCAATGACAAAATCTGAACAGAATCATAGATACTGGAATATAACTGAAAATTGAGCTAAATGCAATGACCAAGTACTAATCATGAATTTAATATGTTAAGACTGAATATTGAAGTATAACTGAAAACCCAGTCAAATGAACTAGATTCTGACTGTGGGAGCTACTATTAACTCATATAAAACCACGTAGGCTAAACGTGGAGTCTGATGTATACGCCCCATTGAGAGGACCCAATATACCTTGACAGGGGTATAAAGGCATGACTGGCGTGATCACTAAATCCAATGCCCGATAGAGAGGACTTATAAACCTACTGGGCATGTAGTTTTGGGACTATGAGGGTACGCTGAACCCTAGTCCAACTCGGTGCTTAGTCTACTCCCAACTGGAAATGTGTATTACACAACATAACTAAAATATTGGATAGCTCAATATTATGATATGCAAATCTGAGAATGCAACATTTAGGTTATGACAATGAAACATTCGAAAGTGAAGCATGTATATCTATTTAACTGACCTAGCAAGTGTAATTCATAAACTAAGAGAATCTACACAACTAGGGTTCTGAGTTTCATGCAAGGAACTAAGCAATGATTTCATGAAAATATGATAATCTGATTAAGAATACTATAACAGTTAAATTACAACCAATATCTAAGGTTCTAGAAACCCTATGTCTAAGCAATATATAGCAAATCAAGAATCTAACTTAATTCTAGGGACCTAGTGGATGAAAGGAACCCACTAGTAAAATCCCAAATACCTGGTGACGAAATATACTGAGAAATCCATCGATTTCAGGGCTGAAACTTGAAGAAAATCTGTTGTCTTTTGGAAAGGGCTCGGTCGACTCTTTCTCCTCCTTTCCTCTAAGTTTTGATGAATTTTGGTGAATGAATCACTTAGGGTAAGTTCGGACTAGAATAGTAGGCTTATACTAAGTAAATAGACGTATTTTAGGAGTTAAATGATGTAGTTTAGATGTCCAACGCATAGGAAAAAAGACCAAAACGACCCCAACTTAAAATCTGGCGAGGCCAACCACGAGCAGTCTGACAGATCGTCACTAGGACCACAACCCGTCGATTGGTCATTATCTGTTGGCCACTGTCTACTAGTTTCTGGGCACTCCCCTCTACGGTCCACTTCACAGACCGTGTGAAGGATCACGAACTGTGAAGGCCACTGTGGTTCTTCACTTGGGGCTGGGATCTACTAGTTCAGGCTCACAGATGCCATCACGGCCTGTCATCAATAACATAGACCGTGGAGGGCTCTGTGGTCAGATGCTTAAGCTCTAGGTGGTTCTGTACTTCCTCCACGTGCCTTCCCATGGCTCATGAGGTGGTCCACGACCTGTGAAGGGCTCTGCGGTACACCACTGTTGGGATGATGTGACCACGATGAGGGTTGACGAACCGTGGTCTTGATCATGGCCCGTGAACCCCTCCGTGGTTCACCTGTTCCTGTTGTTTTCTGCTGCAAAGTCCAAGTTTGATTTCTGAGGTGTTACAATTTTCTAAATAGTCCAGCCTAATACTATGTCGGTTTACCCTTTACTAAAACCCATATATAAGTGTTTTAACTCTAAAATTTCCCTATTGAAAATTATTCTCTCAAAACTACAAAAGAATATTAAGTCTTCCTCTCAAATATTTCTCTCTCTAGGAAACTTGAAAAAGAAAGGATCAACCTAGGGTTTGCAAGTCAAGTCCCCAATTCCTCCATTGAATTTAAGCAACTGGCATTGAGGTATGATAGTTTTCATCCATGGATTCCTTTCATTCATGGAGGTCCCAAATTCTCCTATTTTCAAAGTTAGAATTCCCCAATTGAGTTAGGGTTTTCTTCTATGTTATGGGTTCCTTTAATTATTGATTTATGATCTTTTATGCATGAATTGTGTTAATCTCATGTTTCTATAATGATTCCCCATGAACCCATGTAATTCCTATGTTTTCCAAGTTATAATCATATAATGTGGGTTTTGGATTATGAAAGATATGATCTGAAATCAATTATGAATTGATAGAATTACATGAATTTATGATGAATTTCTATGAACCCGTGTTTAACCCATTTTTGCTAGATGTTGATGATTTAAAGTGGGATTTGGACCTTGAAAGGTTAATTATGGAATTATGCATGTTCTTACAAAATTTATGTAAATGTTTTAAGGATGCTTTGAGAGTAAAGCATCAATGATAATGTTGTTTTGTTGTTGAAAGGATTTCTCATAAATATACACATGAAGTTTTATTGTGAAAGGTTTTCTCACATAGTAAGGATTCTAAGTTGGAAGGTCTTCTCACCTAAATGAATCAAAGATAATGAGTTATCCTAATGAAACCTAACTTCGATTGGTTATTGAATGATACCTTTCCATGGATGACTTATGACCTAGCTTGGATTGGAAAGATAACGTGCCCTTCCATGGATAATGAGAACAAGTAAGAAAATGACTATTCTGTGGGATTTATGCTTAGCACCGAGAGTGTATGGAGATGGAAGTTGTCCCGTTAGTAGAGGTTGGCTTTCAATAACAATATTCTTATGCATTACCTATGTGCCCCCATAGGATGATTGTCTAGATAGAGATTAGCTGGTGGATCCAATTAAGCTAGAAGTTCATGGTCCTTACCTTGGTAAGTTGGACAACCCTTTTTGGTGTGGGAGACACCGGAGAATCATGTTATAGCTCACATGGTCTCTATGTCGGTTAAGGCTAATTCCCACAATAATAATGAACTAAGTTTACTTCAAGAAGTATCTAACATGTGTTCAAAGAACATAACGAGGTTAGCTTGCATTGAACATGTTTTATGAATTATGTTTTCTAACCCTTTCATATCCTGTTTTAGCTTGGTCATTGCATGTCATGAAATGTCCTATTTTAGCATGATTTAAATATTTATATGCATGGATATCATACTTGGTACATTATTTTGTACTAATGCATACTTTTGCCTATATTTCCGTAAATCTAGGGTCTGATAGTGAGGGTTCTTAGTTTCGTGGATAGATGTTGATTGAGAGATTTCGAGCTTTGGTGAGTCCTCATGTCTCAAGGCAGACTTTCATTGTTTTCAGTTTTCTTTCTTACTTCCATATTTAACATGATGTATGGACTAGGGCCAATTTCATTATATTATAGTTGATGGCTAATGAGACAAGTGTTTAGACTTCCTCTTTAATTTTATAGAACTTTTGGTTTTGAAATGTATTTCTTTATCTCTTTGTTCTATGTTTTATGTTATGAATGCTAAGTGTCTTGTATGGGACCTCTCTGGGTCCTATACACCATGTTACATCTAGGGTGTACCCCTGGGTCGTAAGAAACTTGGTAATTAGAGCACAAGGTTTAGAAAGGTCTTAGGATGTCTCATAAGCTACGTCGAGTAGAGTCTTGTTCATGAGTGTGAAGTGCACCACATTTATGAATGAGAGGGTACAAGATGTTAGGAAACTCCACTTCTTTCGTTACTCTAAAGTAGTGCGATAGGGTTTAACTCTATAAAGTCTCTCTCCTAATCCTTATTCGATGCGCTACGGGGTATGGCTACGCGAAGAGCTTATGCTAGAAGGAATGTGAGAGAGAATGTTGAACAAGAAGCTCCTCCTCAAGCTCCAATCGACCCTTTGGCCGAGGAAGTGACTAATGTGGAGTTTAGGGCTTCTTTTCAAGTGTTAGCCAAAGCCATGATGGCCCAACCCAATATGGAGGTTACGGTACCCGTGAACCCAAATGTGGGTACGCTGGCATCTAGAGTGAGGAACTTCAGTAGAATGAATCCTTCATAGTTTCATGGTTCTAAGGTTAAGGCAGATCCTCAAGAGTTCATTGATGAGGTTTGCAAGGTGTTGATTATGGGAGTGGCACCGGTGGAAAAGGCGGAATGGGCCACTTGTTAACTTAAGGGTGTTGCTTAAATATGGTACAATCAATGGAAAGAAGGGAGACCGAAAGATGCGGGTCCTCTTGATTAAGAAAATTTCAAAGTTTCTTTCCTTGATAGGCTCTTTCCCCTTGAGATGAGGGAGGAAAAGGAGCTTGAGTTCATCAACTTTCGTCAAGGGAGTATGAGTGTAAAGGAGTATGCTTTGAAGTTCACACAATTGTCTTGATATGCTCCCGCAATGGTTGTCGATCATAGGGAAAAGATGAGTAAGTTTGTTTTCGGGTGTTTCTGAAATGGTGGTTAAAGAATGTCATACCGCAATGCTCATTAATTACATGGACATCTCTCGTCTCATGGTACATGCTTAACAGATTGAAGAGGAGAAACATAAGGAAAAGTCTAGGGAGACGAAGAGGGCTAAAACCAGTGATGGTAATTTCTCTCATGCAATGGACATGGTCGTTCTAGATTCCAATAAAGGTTTTCTAGTCAAGGTTCCTCCAATGCTCCTTCTAAGTTCAACAAAGATAGGGTGTCTAACCCTAGGCCTCAAGGAGGGGATGGTAGTGGATCTTCATTGCCTGTGTCTACTTGTGAGAGGTGTGCAAAGAAGCACGAGGGTAAGTGCCTAGATGGCACAGATGGTTGCTTTGGTTGTGGTTAAAGTGGTCATAAGATGAGGGATTGCCCAATGCTTACGGCTAATGGAAGCGACAGCAAGAAAGCTCCTCATAGTGGTTTGGGAGGGATTGCCTAATGCTTACGGCTAATGGAAGCGACAGCAAGAAAGCTCCTTATAGTGGTTTGGGTTCCAATGCTCCTAAACAATACTGATTCTATGAGCTTCTAACTCGTGGCGAGCAAGAGGCTTCCCGTGATATGGTTATCGGTATGTTAAAAATCTTCCACCTCGAAGTTTTTGCATTCATTGATCTCGGTGCTACCTTGTCTTTTGTGATGCCATATGTGTCTATGAGGTTTGATGTGCTTCTGGATGAGTTGTTAAATCATTTTTCCATCTCTACTCCTGTTGGTGATTCTATTGTTGCTAAGAGGGTCTATAGAAAGTGTCCCATTTCATTATCCCATAGAGTTACTCTTGTGGATTTGGTAGAGCTTGATATTCTAGATTTTGATGTTATGCTTCTATTGATTGCAGAACTCGTGTAGTCAAGTTTTAGATTCCAAATGAGCATGTTCTAGAATGGAAAGGGGGAAATTCTATGCCTAAGGGTTAGTTTATCTTTTGTCTTAAAGCTAGAAAGATGATTGCTAAGGGCTGCATTTACCATCTAGTAAGGGTGAGGGATATGGATTCCGAAACATTTACTCTTGAGTCAGTCCCCGTTGTTAATGAGTTTCCGGATGTGTTCCCAAATGATCTACCCGATATTCCTCCCGAAAGGGAAATAGACTTTGGTATTGACCTTCTCCTAGATACGCAACCTATTTATATTCATCCTTACTGAATTGCTCCAACAGAACTTAAAGAGTTGAAGGATCAATTGAAAGATTTATTAGCTAAGGGTTTCATCCGACCAAGTATCTCTCCATGGGGTCCTCTAGTTTTGTTTGTTAGGAAGAATGATGGTTCTCTCTGTATGTGTATTGACTATCGTCAATTGAACAAAGCTATCATTAACAACAAATATCATATCCCACGGATAGATGATTTATTTGACCAACTTCAAGGGGCAAGTTATTTCTCTAAGATTGACCTTCGGTCGGGTTATCGCCAATTGAGGATAAAAAAAGATGATATTCCGGAAATGGCTTTTAGAACCTGGTATGGTCATTTTGAGTTCTTGGTGATGTATTTTGGTTTGACTAATGCTCCAATTGTTTTTATAGATTGGTTGAATAGGATGTTTAGAATATCTTGATATTTTTGTGATTGTATTCATTGATGATATATTTATTTATTCGAGAAGTAAGGATGATCACATCAATCATTTAAGGATTGTGTTGCAAATTCTCAAGGAAAAACAACCCTTTGCAAAGTTTAGCAAATGCTAGTTTTGGCTAAGGTCTGTAGCTTTTCTTGGCCATATTGTTTCAAATAAGTGTATTGAGATGGATCCTAAGAAGACAGATGCGGTTAAGAGTTGGCCTATACCTCTATCACCTTCGCATATTAGAAGTTTATTGGGTTTAACTGGTTACTATAGACGGTTTGTTGAGGGGTTTTCTTCGATTGCCTCTCCATTGACATCATTGACTCAAAAGAAGGCTAAGTTCATATGGTATGAAGCATGTGAAAAAAGCTTTTAGGAATTGAAGGATAGACTTACTTTCGCTCCGGTGTTGACTTTAACAGAAGAGACGAATGGTTTTGTTGTTTATTGTGATTCCTCGAGAATTAGGCTAGGGTGTGTACTTATGCAAAATGGGAAGGTTATTGCCTATGCTTCAAGGCAACGTAAAGTTCATGAAAAGAATTATCCTACCCATGACCTTGAACTAGCGGCGGTTGTTTTTGCCTTAAAGATTTGGAGGCACTATTTGTATGGTGTTCATGTCGATATTTTCACCGATCATAAGAGTTCACAGTATGTGTTTAATTAGAAGGATCTAAATCTTCGCCAAATAAGGTGGCTTGAGTTATTGAAAAATTATTATATGAGTGTTATCTATCATCGTGGTAAAGCGAATGTGGTGGTGGATGCTCTTAACCAGTTATATATGGGTAGTGTTCTTTTATTGAAAAAGATAAGAAGGAGTTGGTTCGTTAGTGTTGCTTATATTGAAAAAAATAAGAAGGAGTTGGTTCGATATATTCATAGATTGGCCCGATTGGGTGTTCAGTTAGTGGACTCTACCAAGGGTGGTGTTATGGTTTGCAACGGTTCAAAATTATCTTTTGTGGCAGATGCAAAAGCCAAGCAAGGTCTTGATCCCACTTTGGTTGAATTTAAGAAAGTTGTGCTTAAGAAATCTATTAAGGCTTTCTCCCATGGGGGAGATAGAGTGCTTAGATGTCAAGGTCATTTTTGTGTTCCAAATGTTGATACCTTGAGGGAACAGATCTTGTAAGAATCCCATAGTTCTTGATATTCCATTCACTGAGCCACCAAGATGTATGGTGATTTGTGGGAGATGTATTGGTGGAATGGGATGAAGAAGGATATTGTAGGATCTGTGGCTAAGTGTCCTAATTTTCAACAAGTGAAAGTTCAGCATCAAAAAATGGGAGAGGGTTGTCCCAAGACATTAGCATTCCTACTTAGAATTAAGAAGATTTAAATATGGACTTTATTGTTAGTTTGCCTCGCACCCGGCGGCAGCATGATTCAATTTGGATTATAGTAGATCGAATGACGAAATTGGCTCATTTCATTCCCGTCAAGTTTTCTTATTCGGCGGAGGACTATGGTAAGTTGTATTTGAGGGAAATGGTAAAGTTTCATGGAGTGCCTTTATCCATTATCTCCGATCGTAATGCCCAATTCACTTCTAAGTTTTGGAGATCTTTTCAAAAGAGTCTTGGTATCTCGAGTTAAGCTTAGTATGACTTTTCATCCACAAACCGATGGGCAAGCGGAGTGTACTATCCAGACTTTGGAGATATGTTGAGAGCTTGTGTGATTGACTTTAAGAGTAATTGGGATGATCATCTGCCTTTGATTGAGTTTGCATATAACAATAGTTATCACTCGAGTATTGGTATGGCTCCATTTGAGGCGTTGTATGGTAAGAGTTGTAGATCTCCTATAGTTTGGTTTGAGGTGGGCGAAGTTTCCCTAATAGGTCCCGTGTTGGTACATGAGGCCATGGACAAAGTTTGACTTATTAGAGAATGGTTGAAGACGGCTTAAAGTCGGTAAAAGTCATATGCCGATGTTAGAAAAGAGACCTTGAGTTTGATGTTCATGATTGGGTTTGCTTGAAAGTTTCACCTATGAAAGGTGTGACGAGGGTTGGTAAGAAAGGGAAGCTTAGTCATCGATAGTAGGCTCATATCAGATTTTGAGACGTGTTGGTAAGGTTGCTTATGAACTAGAATTTCCTAATAAGTTGGCACCGGTGCATCCTGTTTTCCATGTCTCCTTATTGAAGAAATGTGTTGGTGATCCGACATCTATAGTTTCCTTGGTTGGTTTGGGAGTTAAGGATGATCTTTCTTATGAGAAAGGTTTGGTTGAGATTTTGGATCGGCAAGTCATGAAGTTGACAAATAAGGAAGTTGCTTCCATGAAAGTTTTGTGAAGGAATCAGTTAGTTGAGGGTGTTACTTAGGAGGCCGAGGCCGATATGATGTCCAGATATCCTCATCTCTTTCCTCCTACCCCTACTCTAGCTTCAAGTAATGAGTTCTTCATGGTTTACTCTTTGGTGTCATGTGTCTCTAGTGTGTCCATAATTTCCTTACTATGCATAATTTATAAAAAAGCTTAAGTTTTGAGAAAATGAGTCAACGTGATTGATTTCTATATGTTTATGTGCATTGAGTATGAGTTGCATATAGACTTCATGATATGATGATAGAACAAGCTTTTAGCTTGGAGATGGTATTTTTCTCCTCGGACATGTGTATTCTTGTAAATTTCAATATGATGGGCTACTAGATCTAGTTCCTATCCCCCTTATGATGTCTTAAGTACGTTTTAGCCTGGAGTCGAACTTCCTCCTTGGTTATGTGCCTTTTGAAGAAGTTGCATTGATGATTTGGGTTGTTAGTTTCTCTCCTACTTCTTTTGTGCTAGCTTGAATCTCATTCAAGGAAGAATGATCCCAAAGGGGAGATAATGTAACACCTCTAATTCGAGAAAGGGAAAAAATCTCAGTTTTAGGAAATATGGTGTCAAACGATGGATACCAACCACAGCCGTGAATTAAGCCACTAACCATGGGTCTGGACCATGGGTCTGGACCATAGGTTGGCCACCCAATAAGGCCCAAAAGACCACGAACCACAACCTGGACCAACAAACCGTCGTCGGGTCCACTATTCGTGGATTGATGTCCATGGGTCATGGCCTCAGTTCCCACTTTCTCACAACAATCGACGGCCATGCATGAGGGATTGTCAGTCTGCAGCGTCGTTAGGAAGCGGCAGTTATATTTAGGGGCAGTTGGGTCTTTTCTTAATTAGTCTATCCTAATACTATGTCATTTTACCCTTCACTAAAACCACTATATAAGTGTTTTAACTCTAAGATTTCCCTATTGAAAACCATTCTCTCAAAATTACAGAAGAAGATCAAGTCTTCATCTCAAATATTTCTCTCTATAGAAAACATGAAGAAGAAGGGATCAACCTAGGGTTTGCAAGTCAAGTCTCCAATTCCTCCATTGCAGTTAAGCAATTTTCATTAAGGTGTAATAGTTTTCATCCATGGATTCCTTTCATTCATGGAGTTCCTGAATTTTCCTATTTTCAAAGTTAGAATTCCCCAATTGAGTTAGATTTTTCTACTATGTTATGGTTCCTTTAATTCTTGATTTAATTGATTTATTTATAATCTTTATGCATGAATTGAGTTAATCTCATGTTTTTATGATGATTCCCCATGAACCCATGTAATCCCCATGTTTTCCAAGTTATTATCATATAATGTGAGTTTTGGATTATGAAAGATATTACATGAAATCAAGCATGAATTGACAGAATTACATGAATTTCTATGAACCTATGTTTAACCCATGTTTTCTGGATGTTGATGATTGAAAGTGGGTTTTGAACCTTGAAAGGTGAATTATGGAACTATGCATGTTCTTACGAAATTTATGTAAATGTTTTAAGGATGCTTTGAGAGTGAAGCATCAATGATAATGTTGTTGTGATGTTAAATGAATTTCTCATATACACATGAATTATGATTGTGAAAGGTTTTCTTACATAGTAAGTATTCTAAGGTTAAAAAGTCTTCTCACTTAAATGAATGAAATATAATGAGCTATCCTAATGAAATCTAACTTGGATTGGTTAGTGAATGATACCTTTCCATGGATGACTTATGGTCTTGCTTGGATTGGCAAGATGACGTGCCCTTCCATGGAAAATGAGAACAAGTAAGAAAACGACTATTCCGTGTGATTTATGCTTAGCACTGAGAGGATATTGAGATGGAATCTCTCCCTTTATTAGAGGTCGGGTTTCTAAAAGCAGTCTCCTCATCCCTTACCTTTGTGCCCCCATAGGAGGATTGTGTAGATAGACATTAGCTAGTGCGTTCACTTAAGATAGAAGTTCATGGTCATTACCATGGCAAGTACGACAACCCTTTTTGGTGTAGGAGACATCGGGGATCATATTATAGCTCACATGGTCTCTATGTCGATTAAGGCTAAATCCCACAATAATAATGAACTAAGGTTACTTCAAGAAGTATCTCACATGTGTTCAAAGAACTTAAAGAGGTTAGCTTGCATTGACCATGTTTTATGAATTATGTTCTCTAACCCTTTCATATCATGTTTTATCTTGGTCATTGCATATAACGACCCGTAAAATGATAGGTTAAACTAGAGGCTAAACGTGTGAGTTAACGTCGAGGGTTAAGGGCAAGGACCAATGTTTTGGGTGAAGGCCATGGATAGGGGGCCAAGGCTGCCTAAAATTGGCCTAGCCACTGCCTAGCATGACCACGAGGGTCTTCACGACCCGTGGTGGCCACCACGAGTCATGGTGCCACCCGTGGTTTCAAGGCAGTGTGCCTAGTTTGGTGCCAAGTCAAGCCTCCCCTTCACGAGCCACTTCACGGCTTGTGGTCATGATCACGGGCCATGTGAAGTCTCATGGGGTTGCCTTAAGTTGGTAGGGATGGTGTAAAGTTGAAGTGCTACTGGTCTAGGGACTCGGGGAATCACCACAGGCCGTGGTGCCCTTTACAAGGCGTGAAGTTGGGCGTGGAAGTGACTTGGTTACAAGGCTCCAAGGCCTTGCCTCCATGAGTCTAAGGCTAGACCATAACCTCCACCACGACTCGTGGTCTTAATGACGGATCGTGGGAGGTCCCGTGGTCATGCCTTGGCCTCATGAAGGATTAGCAAATGAAAAGGAGCTACTGCCTAGAGGACCACGGGCGCCACCATGGGCCATGGTGCCCCTTCACGAACCATCCAAGTGGTCGTGGTGCATGGACAAAACTGTCAAGTGAGGGTGTTTTTGGTAAATTCGTTATTAAGTTGTAATGATGTGGGGTCGTTTTAAATAGTTATATATCATACATATATATAGTTTTAAGTCTTTTAACACCTAATTTTTTCCTTTATTTTAAATACCCAAATCAAAACCCCAAAGCTCTTTTTCTCTCAATATTTCTCTCTCTAAACTCAAGGAAGAAGAAGAATCCATTGAAGCTAGGGTTTGTGGATTTCAAGAGGATTCTTCCTCAAATTCTTTAAGGATTCACAAGCAAGGTATGGTGATCCTTCATCTAGTGGTAGCTTTCACCCCTAGAGTCAATTCAAAAGAAGATTTCAAAGTTTTCAAGTTTCTCAAAAAACTAAGGTTTTTACTCCAAATCATGGGTTCCTTCTTCAAACGTTTTTGAAGGTTTATTATTGACAAATTATGATTGAATTAGTGTTTAACTGATGTTTTATGGTGAAAATACTCTAAGAACCCATGAGTTTGCTAAATTCCTAAATTGTGCCTTTATGAAGTGGGTTTGTTAATAATGAATGCATATGAATAGAATTTGCCTAAATTGCTTTAGATTGTTAAAGTATATCATTACCCATGCCTAAATTGTAGTAAATTATTGGTGTGTTGGTGATTTGTGTTTTATGGCCTTGAAGGGAAACTTATGATTAAATTATATGTTGAAGTAGAATTGTGTGGTAATCTTAGGCATATTTATATGGCTAAGTTGTCAATATTTGCCCATGAATTGATTAGATTGAAGAATGATCTCCAGTTATTAGCTTGATTTTTTGTGTAACTTATGATGATTGTGCGCACACACACATGATTATTTGTTTCAGGAACTCTCGAAGAAATTGGAGTTGAAACGAAGAAAGAATGAGAAAAAAAAGAGCCAACAAATGACTAAGGCAAAAGGCACAGTGGCTGACGCACTGCTAGGCGCGCCGCGCCAAGGCCTGAAGTTCAGAAAAGGTTTCTAGGCGCGGCGCGCCAAAGGCCAAAGTTCAGAGAACTTCTTCAGGCGTGCCACGCCAAGGGGAAAATGCCTTAGGGAGGTGTAGTCACTAAAATGGTTCCTAAATATTACCTCCCTTACCTTAAGCCGACATTACAAATGCGAAAGTAAGAATACACTATTAGCAAGCCTATGGTATGTGGAGAAAAGTAAGAACTTCTTTTGTGAGAGTACGTTGAATATTTGAAAAATAGGCCTTGTTGATGCTGTATTTGCTTGAGTGAAAGGCTTTACTAAACAAGTACAAGTGAGGGCATTCATGGCCTGTGTAGGATTATCTAATTGGTGTGTTTGTATGAGTTTGCATTAGCCCAGAAAAATATTAAAAGAGTCATTCTTTGAGCATGTGTTGTAACTTGATGTAATTATTGTAAAATATTGCATCCAATGTGAACTACAAGATCATGATTAAAAATGTTTGGTTGATTTTAAGGTGGGTTGATAAGTCCAAGGGTTGTGAAAAGGAGTTGACAGTCTAGAGATTGTTTGAGCACAAACAAAAGTTTAAGTGTGGGGTGGTGATCTTAGGAATATCTATATATGCCTAAGTTGTCAATATGTGCCCACGAATTGATAAGATTGAAGAATAATCTCTACTTATTAGCTTTATTTTTGGTGTAACTTGTGATGATTGTGCACTCACACACATGATTAGTTGATTCACGAACTCTCGAACAAATTGGAGTTGAAAAGAAGAAAGAAGGAGCAAAAAAAAAAATGAGCCAACAAATGACGAAGGCAAAAGGAACAGTGGATGGTGCACTGCTAGGCGCGTCGCGCCAAGGCCTAAGTTTAGAAAAGGTTTCTAGGCACGATGCGCTAAATGCCAAAGTTCAAAGAACTTCTTCAGGCACGCTGATAGGCGCGCCGCGCCAAAGGGATAATGCCTGCAGCGACTGCTAGGCGCGATGAGAGGCGCGAAGCTCCATGATATTTCTAACTTTTCAACAAAAACTTTAGTCAAAAGGAGTCCTAATTTTAGTATGTTTTGTCTTCAACTTTCCCTACTATTATAAATAGATCCTTAGGGCTCCATTATGGGGGTTCGACTTTTATTGGGTGTGCAAGAGCAAGATTCCAAGTTTATAATATGTTTTGATCTTCTAACTCTTCTATTTTCTGGAAACCACATGAACAATTGTATTTTGTGGTTTTCTAATAGCATTAGTGGCTAAATGTCATAGTTGTGGGGTTGTTGCTACGAATGGATTGTTGACTGTTAAAGGATTTTTTAATTAATTCTTGGTTGTCATTATAAGTTACTTCTATATTCTTATTTTAATATTTTATGCTTGATCACCATAAGATAAATACATTGTTTAATCTTAAGATCGAGAGAGGATGGATTAGATAGACCAGAGATATAGAGAGCTCGATCGACTCATTTGATTGAGGTGATTTGTGTTTAGGAGTGACGCCCGGATGAATAACTTGTTTGGTTATGAAACAGGATGAAATATAAATGCTTGCCAGTTAGTCTATTTATCCCTGCTCAACAATGTAGTTAGATAGCTAATTGGAGTAGGCAACTAGAGCTGTGAACCCGACTTATACAATTAACCTTGTAAACCAGTAACTTGACAACTGAAATTAGTTTTAAGCCGATAATATGATATATGAAATTCAATACACGTTGCATCCCTGGAATTGTCTTTTACTTTCTTGAAACATCATATTAAAGTCGTTCACAATTGGTTAGTTTTATTTAGTGCATAATTAGTATTAGTTAACAATTATCACAATCTCTTAACCGGTTACTTTTGCTTTTATTTGTAGAATTAACTGTTAAATATAAATTGATCATCAGTCCCTTGGGAATGATAACTCGTTTCTTGAAGATTCTATATTACTTGCGCGACCACGTACACTTGCGTGTATATTGGGGAGCAATAAGTTTTTAGCGCCGCTGCCGGGGACTTAGAAATTGATTTATATTCGATCATCTTAAGTCTACCAGTAAAATACTCAAGTATTAATTACTTGACTTTCAGGTCTGGGTTGGAAAGGAGAACTTGTTGAACCTTACAACGAGCCCGAACGATTTCTACGACAGCGTAGAAAAATGAATCGAGGACAATGAGAATTGGGGTTAGGTCTTCCGGGAAACATTGATGATAATAATCAAGAGAACATGAACAACCCGAAAAACGTGAATAACCAAGGGAACTTGAATAACCAAGGAGTACCCCCTATCGTACCCGCAAGACCAGTCAATGATGTTGCAGTCCCACTCACAGTCAATTTGGCATCCAGTATTAGGAAACCTCAATCGGGGGGTAGATTTGAACTGAACTGGGCATGGCACAACTCCTCCATTCTTATGGGCAATTCACAGGTCTCCCTCACGAGGATCCTCAAATCCACCTTAGGAACTTTGTAGATATTACTGATACATACATCCCAACCGGAGTCTCAACATGTGAGGCTGACATTGTTCCCATACTCATTGTTAGGAGCCGCAAGGCGTTGGTTAGATTTTGAGCCACCAAACTCCATCACTACTTGGGATTATCTAGCAAAGAAGTTCTTGAGTTGATTCTTCCCATCCAAGAAAACCGCTAAGCTGAAAAGTAAGATGATAAACTTTACTCAAAATCAAGGGATTGGGTAACAATACCAAAATCCTAACCAAGGTGCAAATCCGAGTGCACCAAAGGGGGGGATGACCAATGAAGAGCTACTCCAAAAACTCATGACTGAAATATGGACCAAAATAAATGCTAGAATATATAAGCAGGATGAGAGTATCAGAAACATCCAAATGTCCCAAATGAGTTTTAGATAAACAAGTTGCGCAAGTAGCTAATTCTCTGAACTTGTGTCCCCAAGGTGGGTTGCCCGGTGATACTGAACCCAACCCAAAGCAATTGGATGTGGTAAGTACTAGAAGTGGGTTACAATTAGAGGAACTAGCTCCAAAGAAGAGAGATACTGAGGTAAGTACCAAAGAAAAAAAAGCGGAAGAGGTAGTAAAAAGCTCCAATGTTGAGGTACCCGTTCCTCAAAAGAAATTACCACCTCCGTTTCCACAAAGACTCAAAAAGCAGAATAAAGATGAATACTTCGGTAAGTTTCTCTCTCTCCTTAAATAGGTTCACATTAATCTGCCTTTGGTTGAAATTTTATAGGTTATCCTGAAGTATGCTAAATACATGAAGGACATTGTGGCTAGCAAGATGAGGCTCACAGAGTATGAAACGGTAGCACTTATTGAGGAGTGCAGCTCTAGGATCCAAAATAGACTGCCCAAAAAGTTAAAAGATTCGGGCAGTTTTACTGTGCAGATTACAATTGGGCAAAGTATTCATGCCCGGGGGTTGTGTGATTTAAGGGAAAGTATAAATCTGATGCCCTTGTCATTATATCTAAAGCTTGGGTTGGGGAGTCCAAAATAAACCACTATTATTCTCCAACTCGCTAATAGATCCATTGCTAGGCCAGAAGGTGTTGTAGAAGATGTGTTAGTGCAAGTAGGTTCCTTGATTTTTTTGGTAGATTTTGTTGTCTTAGATTTTGAACCCGATTCTGAAGTTCCATTCATTTTGGGACGACAGTTCTTGGCCACAGGTAGGGCATTGATTGATGTAGCAGCTGGTCAATTAACTATGAGGGAACATGACAAGGTTGAGGTATTCGATGTTTACTGCGCTTTAAAATTGCCATCTATCTATGAAGAATTGTCTGCTGCTATTATTATGGTTGATCGCATAGTAGAATCACAGTTAGTTGTGCCCGAAGACCCCTTAGAAAGAGTGTTACTGGGTCATGAGATAGATGAAAACACTGAGACCCAAGAGATAGAGACATGTTTGAATCTGGCACTAGTAGAGGTTCACATGCATATAGTATAGCCATTAGATCGTGAGTTAGGGCCACCACCCAAACCCTCTATCGATGAAGCTCCCAAGATGGAACGAAAAACACTGCCTGCTCACCTAAGGTATGTTTAATGGGTACAAACAAAACTTTGCATGTAACACTTTCTACAGAGTTGTCTGAAATATAGGTTGAGGCAGCATTGAGGATTTTAAAGCGGAGAAAGAAAGCGATTGGATGGCAGATGGCTGATATTCATGGGATTAGTCCGGCGTTATGTATGCACAAAATCTACATGGAAGATGATCACAAACCAAGTGCACAACATCAACGTCGGCTAAATCCTTTGATGAAAGAAGTGATGAGAAAGGAAGTAATAAAGTGGCTAGATGTTGGAATTGTGTACCCAATCTCCGATAGTAAGTGGGTAAGTCCGGTGCAATGTGCTCCCAAGAAGGGAGGTATGACAGTGGTAAGAAACGAAAATAATGAGTTGATTCCTACTAGAACAGTGACCGGTTGGAGAATTTGTATGGATTACCGAAAACTTAATGATGCCACCCAAAAAGATCAATACCCGGTTCCCTTCATTGATCAGATGCTTGACCACCTAGCAGGGCAAAAGTACTATGGTTTCTTAGATGGGTATTCTAGTTACAACCAGATCTTAATTACCCCCCGAGGATCAGGAAAAGACCACGTTCACTTGTCATTATGGTACCTATGCTTTCAAACGCATGTCATTCGGACTTTGCAATGCACTAGCGACTTTTCAAAGGTGTATGATGGCCATTTTTCATGGTATAATGGAAGACTTTGTAGAGTTGTTCATGGATGATTTCTCCATCCTTGGGAAGTCTTTTGAGGTACGTCTTCGGAATCTTGATAAAGTACTTACTAGATGTGAGGACACTAACTTAGTTCTAAACTGGGAAAAGTGTCATTTTTTTGTTATAGAGGGGATAGTGTTGCGACACAAGGTGTCTAAATATGCTTTAGAGGTTTATAAGGCCAAGGTAGAAGTTATTGAGAAATTGCCCCCTTCCATTTCTATAAAAGGGGTGCGTAGTTTTCTTGGTCATGCAGATTGTTACCAGCGATTCGTCAAGGATTTTTCCAAGATTGCAAGACCTATGTGCAGTCTTTTGGAGAAGGAGGTGAAGTTTGACTTTGATGTGAAGTTTTGAAAGCTTTTGATATGTTGAAGAGGAACTTAATTGAGGCTCCCATCTTAATTGCTCCTGATTGAGAAATACCATTTGAACTTATGTATGATGCAAGCGACGTAGCAGTGGATGGACTGTTGGGACAAAGAAATAATAAAGTGTTCCACTCGATCTATTATGCAAGCAAAACCCTTGACTCTACACAAGCTAATTACACAGTAACTGAGAAGGAGATGCTGGCTCTAGTGTTCGCCTGCGACAAGTTTAGATCGTATTTGGTAGGTACTAAAGTGATTGTTTTTACTGACCATGCAGCTATTAGGTACCTAGTCAACAAGAAGTATGTTAAACCAAGTCTAATTTGATGGATATTGCTTCTCCAAGAATTTAACCTTGAGATCAAAGATAGGAAAGGTACTGGAAATCAGATAGCGGATCACTTGGCCAGGTTGGAAGATTTTTCCCATGTCAATGAAGGTGAGCAAATCCAGGAAGAGTTTTTGAATGAACAATTGATGGAATTAGATATCTCTCAAGTGCCATGGTATGCAGACATTGTGAATTTGATAGTAAGTGGAGATTATCCTCCGGGTGCAACCACCCAACAAAAGAAAAAGCTCAATCATAATGCTAAGTTCTATATCTGGGATGAACCATTCTTGTTCAAGCAAGGTGTGGATCGGGTAGTGAGAAGATGCATTTCAAAGTCTGAGGTTCACAAAGTGCTCGAAAGTTGTCATGCTAGCCCATATGGAGGTCACCACGAAGGAGAGCGCACTGCTCACAAGGTACTACAATCTGGTTTTCTTTTGGGTACTATTTCAAAAAGACATGAGATGCCATTAAGTAACATTTTGGAGGTGGAATTTTTTGATGTGTGGTGTCTTGACTTCATGGGTCCCTTCCCACCATCTAGTGGAAACCAATACATTCTTGTGGCTATGGATTACGTTAGTAAATGGGTTAAGGCATTCACTCTTCCTTCCAATGATTCAAGGATGGTGATAAAGTTCATAAAGAAGCACATCTTCACTCGCTTTGGCACTCCAAGGGCAATCATAAGTGATGAAGGTAAGCATTTCATTAACCATTTTGTTAAAAACCTTCTTGCTAAGTATGGTATTCGTCATAAGGTTGCTACACCTTACCATCCTCAAACGAGTGGCCAAGTGGAGGTTTCGAATAGAAAGGTGAAGCAAATTTTGCAGAAAACGGTAAATGCGTAGAGGGAAGATTGGTCTGAGACATTAGATGATGCATTGTGGGCATATAGGACTGTGTATAAGACACCCATAGGGACTTCTCCCTATCACATAGTATTTGAAAAAGCATGTCATCTTCCGGCAGAATTAGAACACCAAGCTTATTGGGCGATTAAGAGGTTGAACTTGGACCCCGAGCTAGCCAGTAGAAAGAGAGGGAATCAGTTGCATGAACTTGAAGAATTTAGGCTCCACGCATATGAGAATTCCAAGCTCTATAAAGAAAAGATAAAGAGGTGGCATGACAAGCACATAGTTACCCATACTTTCACTCTGGGAAAAAAGGTACTACTCTTTAACTCTAGATTGAGGTTATTCCCCGGAAAACTAAAGTCTAAATGGAGTGGTCCTTTCGAAGAGGTAAGAATGACACAACATAGAGCTATGGAACTTAAGGATGAGACTGGCCCTACGTTCTTGGTAAATGGGAAAAGAGTGAAACACAACTTTGGTGAGGATTCGGATCATGATCGAGAGGCTCTGGAGCTAAATGATGAATGATTTAACTTGCGTCGTGTTGTGACGTTAAATCAAGCATTACATGGGAGGCAACCCATGAACAATATGTAATAGATAGGTAGTCATCTTTGAATTTTGATTATTTTTGTTTTAGCATAGTTTCAATTCTTAGAATCTAGGTTAGTTTTAGCTAGATAGTTTTTTTTATTAGTAACTTAGCTTGTAATAGTAAAAAAAAAAATCACTGAAGTCAGGCGCACCACGCCTGGCCTCAATGTTCAGAGCGCCTGTTGGGGGACAACACTGGCGCGTCGCCTCTCCATCGCACTTGCTGCTTGCAGGCTGGCGTTCTGAGAGGCGCGCCGTGCCAGGAGGAGAAATTCAGAGTTGTTCTCCAGGTGCGACACTGCCGCTCCGTCGCATCCCTACCTAGAATTTTTAAAATTCCAGGTTTTCACCCAGATCCAACCCGACCCACTCCCCTTATATCCCTAAAAACTAAATTTTTCCCTCATTCTCTCTCATACCCACCGCCCCAACTCCTCAACTCCTCAAACTTTTCTTCTTCTCCATCTTTTCCTCTCCACATTCCTCCATTAAAACTCCCAAAACCTTTCCCTTTCTCACCAACCTTTCTTCTTCCTCTCAAACCTCCTATAAAAAGATAACCCCAACCTCCATCATCTTCTCCCCTCTCTCACATTCTTTCTTCAAAAACAAGAACAAAACAAAAAAAAATTCTACTTCTCGGTATCACTGCCCAACTCGACTCTCCTCTAATTTTTTCTTATTTTTTTCTTTTCTCTAGTTTTCTCTTCTTAACAGGTTACAATGGCACCAAAAGCCAAGAATGTGGCGGGTTCTAAGCGGAGTAGAAAGGATGAAGCCTCCGGGTCTAAAAATCGGGAACCAACCTAAAAATTTGGGAAAAAGGCGTTGCAGCAGTATGGGTTGACTTGGTTTGACTGCCAGCGGGAAGCAAAATATATGGCGGACGAATACGTCCATAAGGTAAGGTTGCAGTCTCAATTTCCTGTGATTTATAGAACTGTGCTTTAGTTGGGACTGCGATTTATTTTTTACCATCCGGGTGAATGTAATTTGTCTCTAGTTCGTGAGTTCTATGTGAATTGGCTCACGGACACTAAGTAGAAAACTATGCCTATTAAATGCAAGGATGTGAAATTTTTGGCAAGGATATTGAATGAGCTGCTGGGCAGCCATAACTGTGATGCCGATGACTTTAATATGTTGAAGATGCACCCTTGTATAGAGATATTAGACACACACCGTGTGGGGTAGAGTCGACAACTAGGTGGGGGCGTAATAAGGATACTGGAGGCATTCCACCCACCACTTTACTAATTTTAATCTGATTGCTAGGGTGTGGCTAAAAATTGTGTGTAGTGTATTGCTTCCTACGAAGCATTTGACTGAAGTGACGTGAGATAGAGTGGTGTTGGTCTATATGCTAATGAAAGGAATGCCTATTAATGTTGGGGCTATCCTGAGGCAAAATATGATAAAGTTTAGGAACAATTTGCATTGGAGGTTTTGCTATAGGGGTTGATAACCCATTTCCTAAGGGCCCAGGGTATAGACTAGGAGGCTTGTGATTTGACTATTGCTTTTCACCCGAATCTGACGGGTAACTTAGTTGATGTGCCCCGTACTAAGGCACTGGACACATACCATGGACATGTCTTGTCTGCCCAAGAGACGCAAACCCGTGATGATAGTGTCATGGCGAGAATGTTTGGGATGGCGGAATTGCAGCTGCGGATAGGTAGCGATCATGTTACAAATGATGAGATGGAGACCATGGCGGAGCGCTACCCCTTGACCGAGAGTGCAGCGTTCTTATGCAAGACTATTCCCGCATTCTTAGATTCTTTGGATGATGATAAGGCTATTGTTGATGAGGATATGGATGATGAGGCGGATGATGTAGTGGATGAGAAGGCGAATGCCTTGAAGGTGTTCGATGGCGGTGCCGACGAGGCCTAGAGGCTTGAGGGAGTATTCCTAACTCTATACTTTGCTTTAATTGTGCACTGAGGACAGTTCTTATTTTTAAAGTGTGGGGTGCGGTAATATGTCTCGGTTGTATATAGTTGTTTACTGCCTTATCAAGTCTAGTGTTAGTTGTTTGTTAAATTTTAAAAAAATATATATATTTTGGGTTCCTCAACGTTTGTTTCTGGTACTTTTACTGAGGATTGTCCCTTTGAACCGACTAGGACTAGTTTATTTCTTTATTGAGTCTTAGAGTCATCATAGGAGTGGCAGTTCCCAACGATGGATGGATGACGACCATCTTAAGGGATAATTAGCCACCTAGAGCACTATGATTGAGAAACCAACCTTGGTCTTTTGAAACTATGTCCGAAAAAGTTAGCCAAACCTCATAGGTAGTCATAATTGGAAAACTGCAATAGAGTGTTAACCTTGTAACAAGCATGTGTTCTTAGTTTGACTCAAAATAAAATAAAAATGGGCTTAATTGTGTAGTGATACCATCATGCAAGTTGTATGAGCATGTTAGTTGATATATCCTTATATGTGTCATGATGCCATGTGTGGTGAGAGTTGATTGGTTCTTGCTTAATTTGATATCTAGAACTTGCCTTGTGTGTGTTGAATTAGTAGCATGTATGACTTAGGAAATGTGATTGAGGTGTTTCTTTGAAATAGCCAATTCTTGATTCTACTTGTATGCCTACCATCGAAATTATCCCTATTGAAGCCCCAGTGAGCCTTTAGCCTTGTTTATTGATAAGTCGAAACATGTTTGTTTGATACTAAGTTCTTTTGATCCTAATAAGAGCCTTAATGCACTATGTTAGGAAGAAGGGTTGAAAATTGTTGGTTGATATAATAAAGGGAGAAATGCTACATTGTGTGGAAGAACAAAAAAAAAACAAGTAAAAAAATTTGTTTTGGCCCTAGTCCTTAGTGACAATGTGCACCTCAACTCAATTGAGAGTGGCTATTTCAGAACTATGCTCGAAACACTGGCCCTGGTCCTATCAAGGATAATGTGTACCTTACTCGGACCTTAAAATCTAGAGTGAGGGTGCCTAGTGCAAAGGCATGAAAAAAAATAAAACAAAATAAATGATATAGAGGGCAAAGATGGAGCAACAAAAAGGGATTAATATTCATGAACTGTGTACTAGGAAGAAAAAAAAACTACGAAGGATATTGTTGGCAAGATAGTGACATGTGCATTAGAGAGGTGTAGTCAGTAAAATGGTTCCTAAATATTCCCTCATTTACCTTAAGCCGACATTACAACCAAATGAAAGTCCTCTTTATTCCATGAAAAATATAATACACTATTGGCAAGCCTATGGTATGTTGAGAAAAGTAGGAACTTCTTTTGTGAGAGTGAGTTGATTGTTTTAAAAATAGGCCTTGTTGATGTTGTAATTACTTGAGTGAAAGGCTTACTAAACAAGAACAAGTGAGGGCACTCATGGCATGTGTAGAATTATGTAATTGGTGTGTTTGTATGAGTTTGCATTATCCCGGGAAAATATTAAAAGAGTCATTATTTGAGACTGTGTTGTATCTTGGTGTAATTATTGTAAAATGTTGCATCCATTGTGAACTACAAGATCATGATTAAAAATGTTTGGTTGATTTTAATTTGGGTTGATAAGCCCAAAGGTTGTGAAAAGGAGTTGACAGTCTAGAGATTGTTTGAGGACAAACAAAAGTCTAAGTGTGGGGTGGTGATCTTAGGAATATTTTTATGCCTAAGTTGTCAATATTTGCCCACGAATTGATTAGATTAAAGAATAATCTCTAGTTATTAGCTTGATTTTTGGTGTAACTTGTGATGATTGTGCACTCACACACATGATTAGTTGATTCAGGAACTCTCGAACAAATTGGAGTTGAAAAGAAGAAAGAAGGAGCAAAAAAACAATGAGCCAACAAATGACTAAGGCAAAAGGTACAGTGGCTGGCGCACTGCTACGCGCGTCGCGCCAACGCCTGAAGTTTAGAAAAGGTTTCTAGGCACGATGCGCTAAATGCCAAAGTTCAGAGAACTTCTTCAGGCACGCTGATAGGCGTGCCGCGCCAAAGGGATAATGCTTGCAGCGACTGCTAGGCGCGATGAGAGGCGCGAAGCTCCATGATATTTCTGACTTCTCAACAAAAACTTTAGTCAAAAGGAGTCCTAATTTTAGTATATTTTTTCTTCAACTTTCCCTACTATTATAAATAGATTCTTAGGGCTCCATTATGGGGGTTCGACTTTTATTGGGTGTGCAAGAGCAAGATTCCAAGTTTGTAATATGTTTTGATCTTGTAACTCTTCTATTTTCTAGAAACCACATGAACAATTGTATTTTGTGGTTTTCTAATAGCATGAGTGGCTAAACGTCCTAGTTGTGGGGCTGTTGCTATGAATGGATTGTTGACTATTAAGGGATTTTTTAATTAATTCTTGGTTGTCATTATAAGTTACTTCTATATTCTTATTTTAATATTTTATGCTTGATCACCATAAGATAAATACATTGTCTAATCTTAAGATCGAGAGAGGATGGATTAGATAGACCAGAGAATATAGAGAGCTCGATCGACCCATTTGATTGAGGTGATTTGTGTTTAGGAGTGACGCCCGGATGAATAACTTTGTTTGGTTATGAAACAGGATGAAATATAAATGCTTGCCAGTTAGTCTATTTATCCCTGCTCAACGATGTAGTTAGATAGCTAATTGGGGTAGGCAACTAGAGTTGTGAACCCGACTCATACAATTAACCATGTAAACCAGTAACTTGACAACTGAAATTAGTTTTAAGCCGATAATATGATACATGAAATACAATACATGTTGCAGCCCTGGAATTGTCTTTTACTTGCTTGAAACATCATATTAAAGTCGTTCACAATTGGTTACTTTTATTTAGTGCATAATTAGTATTAGTTAGATAGCTAATTGTGGTAGGCGACTAGAGCTGTGACCCCGACTCATACAATTAACCCTGTAAACCTGTAACTTAACAACTGAAATTAGTTTTAAGCCGATAATATGATACATGAAATTCAATACATGTTGCAGTCCAGGAATTGTCTTTTACTTGCTTGAAACAGCATATTAAAGTCGTTCACAATTGGTTACTTTTATTTAGTGCATAATTAGTATTAGTTGACAATCATCACAATCTCTTAACCGGTTACTTTTGCTTTTAATTGTAGAATTAAGTGTTAAATATAAATTGATCATAAGTCCCTTGGGAACGATAACTCATTTCTTGAAGAATCGGTATTACTTGCGCGACCACGTACACTTGAGTGTATATTGGGGAGCAACACTTGGTCTATTGATCTACTTGAAAGGTGAAGGTGTTGATGTTACACAACTTCCGATGCAAGTGTCTACGATCGTACAATAGTTTAGTAACCAACCAAGGGTTGGGATCGTTCCCAAAAGAGTGATTTTTAGAATTAATAGAACAATATAATTTAATTCTAACTAGTCGTAGCTAAAGACATTAACGATTAAAAACATTGTAAATTAAAAAGGGGGACACAAGAGTGTCAATTAACAATGGGGTTTTGTCACTAGTGAGTAAAAACAGCAAAATAAATAAGGGTTTCTAAGTAATGAGAGAGGATCCTTGGGATGTGACGGGAATACAGGTTAATCTAGATTACTGGGTACATACTTTCGATAGAAGATTCATAGAATAATTGTGACTAGGCTAGACTTTCAGGGGGATAAGCTCTCTCTCTCGCAACTTACCTCATTTCAAAAGTGTTCCTCTCGGACACCCACTTGTCGCATGAAGACCAGCCTATGCCTTAACCCACACATTCTCTCTAGTTGAGTGTGTGGACATGGGACTAGGGTTCACTCTCTCGAGTTGAACCTCATGTCGACCCACTCACACTGGCTATCAATCTAGTGGTCTTAGTTTTACGAGCTCTCTCTCGAGCAAGCCGAAAACACATATATAAACTTGTATTTGCAATTACAAATTCATTAAATTCATCCATAACCACTAAATGAAATCACATTTAGACTACGAATAGATTATCAGCAAGCAAGACCCAACAATTGTCTTAACCCATTTTCACTAAATTACAGCCCAAGAATTGGGGGTTTTAGCCAGACATGTATAAGAGATAGAAATTTATACCAAATTGAGCTTACTTTCAACTAGGTATGAAGATTTAAGTCCTGATTCAGGACAAAATTGAAGAATCCAAGAGACCCAAATACAAATCTTGAAGATGAAACCCTTTGGAACTTCAAGTCTTCAAAACCCTCTCAAACTTAGAGAAAAAATATCAAAAAGTACTATTCTATATGAAAATTATAATGACTGTTCGACTCTTAAAACTACAACTCTAACTAGTATTTATAGCTTTCACAAATTTGTGTTGCAGCAGATCATTCGGCGTCATTAGTCGTAATCATCGATCAACTCGGCGATTGGCCCTTTGGTGTAGTTCATTGTCGTTGTGCACCAGCTTTTAGCATTGTTCTGCTTTAGGTCATTGGGCGACATGGTATTGCTTCACGGAACTTCTCGGCGATGCGCCGACTGCTCCTTTTTTCTGCCGACTTGATCTTTTCCTTCAGGACTCAGCACACTGGAACAAAAGGCGAAGTAAGACCCTTAGGCGACTCGCCAAATGGACTCGGCGATCCTAAAGCCTTCATTTCTTCGTTCTTTTCAGCCCTTTCATTCCTTTTTGCGACGTAGTGTCCATGCTTTCCTTCAAACATCAAATACCTGAAACTTAAGGGTTTTCATCATATATTGAGATAAAATAAGCATTTGAGGAAACAATTTCTATTAAAATATAGCCCTAAATGAGTCCAATTTGTGGACTCATCAACAGCCCTAACTTAAACTTTTGCTTGTCCTCAAGCAAACTCAAGTTCAATCGTTCAAAAAGAGTGTCTCGAACGGTGCTACACAAGACTCAATCATAAATGCACACAACAAGACTCAATTTACTTATGCAAAGATCAATTGTGTACTCAAATATTCAAGTTGTGACACACTATTACCAAAGATTCTCAAGCTCTCAATACTTGCTTCAAATGCAAGTTCAAGCTCAACAAAAGTCTTCGAATGCCCTCACACAAATGATGATTCCGTTTTCACACACAAAGGTATAATCAATTTAAAGTTCAGGAATAAGAGACAACGCTCACACTCACAAAGAGGAACACAATGCATACTTTCACCTATAGGTTTGCCCGTATTTTCCAATCAACATTTGTTTTGACTTTCTCAAGATCACAAAGGTCTTAACAAGGCCGGTAGCGGGGCTGAGTGTAGAGGTATGGTCATTTAGGCTCAGTGACTTTCATTCTCATGAAATGTGATGCATACAACACTTCCTTTCCTTTTCCTTCATAATTTTCTTTAGTGCTCATAAGTCATCCTATTATTCACTTTCCATGGATTGTTTGGAAACCTCATCTCTTTTGTACTTTATTCCAAAATTTTCTTTTACATTCTTTTTCTTTTTCTTTTTCTTTTCTCTTTTCTCTTTTTTTTATATGGAGGGGTTCCATTTTTCTCAACACTTTCCTTGCACTTCTTGACTTTCCCTTATCTTTTCACCACCACCCCAACTTAGGCTTTTGGCCTAAGTTGGCTATTCAACTAACCACAATTCAAGAGGATTATAGGTAATGGATTAAGAAAGGTCTAGTTTTCATCAAGTTTCTTCCAAAGAAGGGTAAGGCTCAAAGGGTGTTCAAGAGAGAATCACACGCTCACAAGGTGGGTCACAAAAAAGGTATATGTCAAATTGGTTCACACTCTTCGAAGTTGCCTAAGATCATATCAGGAGAAAGTCCTACTTAGTCAACCAGACCAATAGGGAAAATTCTAAGTGTTGTCATGCATTGTTCCAGGTAAGCTTATCACACAAGGCATCGACACTTAAGTCAAACAAGACTCCACACTTTTGCTAGTGTGCAACGGTCATCATAAGAGAATCGATTTGATAAATGGCTCATCACAACGAGATGAAGAGTTCACATATTGTCTATGCAACTTCATTTGGCCTCATCGTAGCCGTGCATTCATCTTCGTTCGATTGTAAGCATTATTCAAGTCACCGGTATTGATCAGGACCGAGACTTAAATTTTGCAAAAGAACAGCCACATTCATCACACAAGAGGTGGCAAAAAATTTCAAACCAATCAAAATCATTTTGCAATTTAAAATAAAAGGAGCCATAAGCTCAATCATCCACAGAAACAGATAAAACACAATTTTTAAAGCAGAACAACCCAGATATATCAACAAAACACGAACACGAGTAGCACACAAAAGTGGGCCTCACCCCACCACAAATAAAAAGCAATTTGTCCTCAAATGCAAATAACACAAAATCCGAAAGGTAAAATGAAGAAAGATAGAGAGCGAGGTAAAGAGGGGATCCTGTCTAAGTAGTCGCTCCATCTGGGCTTCAGTGCCCAGAGTGACCCCCCGAAGGGCCAGCTTCACTGGATCCAGCAGCAGGAACTTTGCCAAGGAAGCCTGCACAGCAGCATCTATCATGATTTCTTCAGTCTCGTCTATGTCGTCCGTTGCGGCTCCCTCAAACATCTATTCGTCACTCTCTGCCTCTGATTCAGGATTGGCTATCGTCTTCGCTCTATCTCCATGTCCAGTGGTGGTCTGAGGCATCTCAGGCACGTCTGGAATCTCCAGTGTTCCAAAGACCATGGACACATCGGTGGACCTCAGGTGGTCTACATCTTTTCGCAGTTCAACAATGGTATCTTTTAAAGCCGACACCTCCTTTGTGGACCCTTGGTTTTTCTCACACACTGTTATCCTTGCCGGTAGGACATCAATGGTAGTGCTCAGAGGTGTCACAGCGTCAGTTAGGGCAATCTGAATCATGCCTGGAACAGAGGCCTCTAGACTAGCAGCCCGACGATCGGCAGAAGGGGCAAGCTGTCCCATCCGAAGTAAGGAAGCCTGGGTGAGTGGAGGCCGGGAAACAGCAGCAACAGTAATGGTTCTTGGAGACCATGTAGTAGCAGAAGAACCTGGAGTATCAGCGGGAGTAGTAGTGGCAATGGATATACTTGAAGGCCCAGGGGCTGGAATAGGTAGAGATGCCTCTGCGGGCGATGATTTTGTGTTTACTAACTCTACCGAAGTTGCCTTCTTTCTTTCTACTTAATCCTTAAGGTACTCGGCTTCGATCCTCCAGATATCAGTAGAGGTTGTGGGCCTCACTTCCACATCCTTCTTGGCATCTCGAGGCACCCGGGCTCATTTGCATAATTCCCTGATCATGACTAGGAGTGAAAGTGAGGTTCAGCTCTGCCTTGCACACATGAGTATCTCTAAAGCAATGATTGTACCCAAGTTTGTCCAAGTCTCATCTATGATACAACCCAGGCAAGCTGCCTTGGCAAGGCGAAGGATAGACTCATTCTCAGACGGCATAATTGTGTTGCTGATAAAACTGAACCAGAACCTTGCGACGATGTTTAGTTATTTCTTTTCAGTCGGAACTCCTTCCGCCAACCACTTTGGAGTCTCATCTGAAATTAGTGGGGCTAACCACTGCTTCATCTCATCCAGCTTATTTGTTTTGATTAAGTGTTGGCAGTGATCCCTAATATTTGTGGACATGCCCAAGATTGCATTGATTACCTCACTATCACATTTCACCCTCCTGCCTCTGTTAACCACATAGTCAACTTCTTTGAAGGCTGCTGCTAGCTGCTTTTTCTGGGGTATTAGTGCATTGTATGCATTGTAGAACTCTCTTACCCAGTTTGGAATATAAGGGCCACGGGGTTTAGTGAAGATTTAGAACTTGTGGTACCTCAGGCACTCCATTATCTCTGGGTGCCTGTCTCTAACCCCATTTATGGATAGACGTTTTTCCTCCAGAATTGTCCTCAGCCCCTCAGCCTTTACTCGATTCATTGAATTAAGTGGGTGACCCTATAATGGAGGAGTTAATACCATTGCATGTTCTGGAACTGGAGGTGTAGTGGTGGTGGGCTGGGGAGTCTTGACCCTGGATGGATCATTTAGCTTCTTAGTTCGCCGCTCAACCCTCTGTGCTATTAACAGATCATCCTCATCAAAACCCACACCTTCGCTTTCAGATTGGTTCGGGTCATTTCTATAAAAGCCATCACTATCAATGCTTGCATCTGATAATTCAAGGGCCTTGTATTTGCCTTTGCCTTTTCCACTTGCTTGGGAAAGTTTAGCAACCTTGCTTCTCGATGCATTTGCATCCTCGTTGATTGTAATCCCTTTTTTTTTACCTTGAGATGGCCTGCTTCTTCCTACAACTTTAGATCTATCCATTTCTGCAATGAATTGGGAAGAAGTTTAAACCGACTAAATCAAATTCATGGGGACACAATTGCAGAAAAGCTCGCCGATCAGGTCGGTGAATCGTCAAGTTGCTTTTGCGAGCTAGGCCGAGCTCGCCGATAGGAGTTGGCTCAAGAATGTTAACAAGTCGGCGATGGGAAAATCCTTTCGGTGAGTCACTGACTTCTTTCGGTGAATAGTGTTTTATCCGCCGAAAGATACAGTGCAACAAAGGTTCATGGATGCAGACAAAAGGCGATCAAGGAGACTTTCGGTGAGTCGCAGAAGACTTTTGACGTCCAAAGACTTTTCACTAAAAGTTACAGAATCCAAATCATGAGTAGAATGAAATTAAAGGCGGGATGGTATCATTAGGCAAACCACCGAGTGGTTTGGCGAGCTCGACCCAGCATGCCAAACGGCCTAACGTGCCTATTTCCAACCTATCTTCTCGACTTCAACCCCGCAACCCCCGTTAACAAAATCAAAGTATGAACTAGTACAATTAAGCTTACAGTTTTCCCGGCCTTTGCCCAACTTAAACACTATGCAGGAGCACTTCATAAAATTTCATTCATGCTAAATCATCAAAACGAGATTCCAAAATTCAAAGTAAATGGGTTGGATTCGTGAATCAAAAGAGGACCTTGAACAGTCTAACTTTATCAGAAACGCACAGTACACGACATAGGATAAAATTACTTGCAATGAGAATATAAATATCACAATTAGATACAGGGTTTGGAGAACCAACCTTTAGGCAGATTAAGTCAAGACTATGACGCTAGGCAGTAGATTTGTATAGATCCAAGCACTACTAATTCAGCTACAATACTCACGAGATGAGAAAATTTTGACAATACTAAGTAGGTGCAATTTTGCAAACATCGAGAGTGAGAGAATATGAAAAAGGTTGGAAGTCAAAACCCATGGCTTTATAAAAACCATCCAGATCTCACCCAATTGGCGATATTAGTTGAATTCACTCTGCTAATCGGTGATCTACCGAATGTTTATCTATCTCGCCGAGTTTTACAGGACCCTTAGTCCAAGTGAGGATCCAAACGGTGGTCTTTGTCGGGGTCACCAATTTAGTCGGGGCTTCGCCAATTGGACTTGTGTAATTCTTCCTGTACTTTTCACAAACTTTTCATGCCCAATCCTACAAAATCAAAACACCTTTATTTTTAAAAATAACAAATTACAAACATTTAAGGGTTTTGGGTTGCCTCCTAAATAGCGCCTTAGTTAACGTCGTGGCACGACGCAAGTTAACACTCATGCTCCAATGGTGAGGTTTGCCTCAGCTTCATCAGGCAATCCTTCTTTAAAATCTGGATAGAGTTCAGTCAGCACTTGATCCATTTGAGAGCCTAGTAGTTGAATGAGCATATCATGGGAGGTCGTCATCTGGTTCAACAGCGAGACATTTTCCCTGAGCTCCTTCAGTACCCTATGTTGCTCACTGGATTTCTGGAGTAGAAGTATGAGCATTTCTTTATTCTTTCCATCCTCTTTGTTCTTAACTCTCTTTCGTTCATGAGGAGGAACATAACGCTCTTTCTTGTTGCACTGGACTTCAAGATCCTCAACTTTCTTTGTTAGCTCATCTAATTGAGTTAGCAAGATCACTAAGTTGAAATCTCTCATTTTTATTACCTGATCTGGCTCAGTTAAGTGTCTAGAAATTTGGTTGCTTCCACATAGGGTCGTCGTACTAGACTACCCGAGGCAATTTGATCAGCCATCATTTTGTTTCCTAGACTAAGACTTCGGTAGAAAGATTCCAAAATGACTCTTTCAGGGATTCTGTGAGTAAGGATTGACCCAGAAGGGCTTTGAACCTCAACCATGCCTCATGAAGTTGTTCGCCTTCCGATTGACTAAAAGTTAAGATCATATCTCGGAACATAATCCCTTTTAATGACGGTAGTTCCATGATCTTGCAAGTGTTGTTCGATAAGTTCAACTCCCCTGCTTCAAAACTCTAACAATCAAAACAAAACTAAAAATTAAGTTAATAAAACTACAACTAAGAAGAACAAAAATTCTACTAATCTAAAAATTCTCAAATAACACTACTCCCCGGCAGCGGCGCCATTTGATGTTTGCGTAATCAAGACACAACTTTTGATGCAAGTTTCTATGATCGTACAATAGTTTAGTAACCCAACCAAGGGTTGGGATCGTTCCCAAGACAGTGATTTTGAGAATTAATAGAAAAATATAATTTAATTCTAACTAGTCGTAGCTAAAGACATTAACAATTAAAAACATTGTAAATTAAAAAGGGGGACACAAGAGTGTCAATTAACAATGGGGTTTTGTCACTAGTGACTAAAAACAACAAAATAAACAAGGGTTTCTAAGTAATGAGAGGGGATCCTTGGGATGTGACGGGAATACGGGTTAAGCTAGATTATTGGGTACATGCTTTCGATATAAGATTCATAGAATAACTATGACTAGGCTAGACTTTAAGGGAGATAATCTCTCTCTCGAGCAACTTACCCCATTTCAAAAGCGTTCCTCTCGGACACCCACTTGCCGCATGAAGACCAGCCTACGCCTTAACCCACTAACTCTCTCGAGCTGAGTGTGTGGACATGAGACTAGGGTTCACTCTTTCGAGCTGAACCTTATGTCGACCCACTCACACTGGCCATCAATCTAGTGGTCTTAGTTTTACGACCTCTCTCTCAAGCAAGCCGAAAACACATAAATAAACTTGTATTTGCAAATACAAATTCATTAAATTCATCCACAACCACTAAACAAAATCACATTTAAACTACGAATAAACTATCAGCAAGCAAGACCCAACAATTATCTTAACCATTAAATAACACCCAAGAATTGGGGTTTTTAGCCACACATGTATAAGAGATAGAAATTTATACCACATTGATCTTGCATTCAATTGGGTATGAAGATTTAAGTCTTGATACATGCCAAAATTGAAGAATCCAAGAGACCCAAATCCAAATCTAGAAGATGAAACCCTTTGGAACTTCAATTATTCAAAACCCTCTCGAACTTAGAGCAAAATCCAAATCTAGAAGATGAAACCCCTTGGAACTTCAAGTATTCAAATCCCTCTTGAACTTAGAGAAAAATTATCAAAAAGTACTATTATATATGAAAATTATAATGATTGTTCGTCTCTTAAAACTACAACTCTAACTAGTATTTATAGCTTTCACAAATTTGTGTTGTAGGGAATCATTTGGCGTCATTAGTCGGAATCGCCGATCAACTCAGCAATTCTCTATTCGGTGTAGTTCATCTTCGTCTTGCACCAGCCTTCAGCATCGTCATGCTCTGGATCATTGGGCGACATGGTATTGCTTCGCGGAACTTCTCGGTGATGTGGCGACTGCTCCCTTTTTCCGCCGACTCGATCGTTTCCTTAAGGACTCAGCACACTACACTACAAGAAAAACAGTCTCTAAGGAAGGGAAATCTGGTCCCTGAAAGTTGAAATCTAGTCCCAAACGAGCTTTTGAGACCTGAAAATTCTGGTCGCCACCCGTCCTAAAAGCTTCCTTCGCTATCGCTCAACAAGGACGGGACAAAGAAACCAGTCGTTAAATGTTTTTGGGACGGGGATCTTATCTGGTCGCGAAATACCTTTAGGGACGTTAATTCTGGTCTCAAATAGACCAAAAATATTTTGGGAAATAAGTTTTTCAGGTTGGTAAAAAACTATAACGACCACTAAAAACTAGTCGTAATAATATTTAGAGACGATATAGATCTGGTCCTAGTAATTCCTAGCGACCATTAAAGACCTGTCCTTAGAATTGCTTTAAAGACGAGAACTATCTGGTCTTAGAAATACATATAGCGACTTACCAACCTCGTCCTAGAATACCTTTGGCGACTATCAACAACCCCGTCCTAGAATAGCATTAGAGACAAGCAGCAAGCGTGGACAAAGATTGGCGTTTAGAGACCAGAAATAATTATTGTCCTAGATTGAGCACTAATACATTTCATCAGCAAATCGAATGGCTACTAAAAATTTCTCTACAAAAAGATGATATATATAGAGAAGAGACAGAGACAATACGACATATGTAAAGAAATCAATTCATTACAATAAACTAGTTGACATCCATGATCATTGGATTCAATATTTGTTTAACAAAAAAACATAGCTAACTTTCGAGTTAGACTAACATCAAGTTTTGCATTAAATTTGTAGCAAACTAATATTGATCTCATTCATCTTCTTCTAAACTTGTATCTTGCACATAACAATGAACAAAAACTAGGCAAAAAAATAAAAGTTCCAATCTTCATCGAGTGTTATCTAGAAACATCAACAAAAGCTGCAAGAAAATAAGAAAAAAATCTATTAGAAAAACTTTGAGATGCTTTAACTGAGAATCTAATATCTATTTTAAAGATTTACAACTAAATATATAACATCTGCAATGAACAAAAAACAGGGCAGAAATCGCTTGTGTGAAATAAATATCATCTGGAACTAACTGACGAAACATTCACAAATATATATCATGGCGATCGATGTTCGAGGCTCCACACGAAACCCACTATTAGTCCTACTATTGTCCTCTTAAATATGTATCAAAGACCTGATTCGCCTTGAAAGGGCAGCAGAGAAAGGAAAGGCATTTGTAGTTGCGCGCCATTGAGGGAGTTGAAAAAAGCTGGCCGCAGAGCATTTGTTTCTGGTTGGTATTCGAACATTTTGTCTAGTGTTACTGATGACTTTTCCCAGTTCATGTGACTCATTCATGGTCATTGCAAGTGACATTTGTTAACCTTTTTTCTCTACAATCATTTCTGAAAATCCAAAGTAGGTAATATCTTCACTTTTAATCTCCTAAAGAAT